>JAVTVY010029522.1:0-12447 GCA_036873755.1 Hanleya hanleyi | reverse complement strand
TTTTGTAGCTATATTGCTGGCCTCGGTCCCCGACACCCGCTGTGCGGTCACAAGTGGGCCGATGGAATAGAGGTCGTTACATGCCAACGTCATGTCCCGGAGATAGTAGGAGGCAAATGTCGTGTTTGACCTCCAGTAGCACGCCCTCATGTCTGTCACCGATCTGTTGGTCCATAGAGGCCATGATGCCGCTAGAGCCCTAATCTCGTGACCCGAAACGTTTACAAGCGCGGCTTGCCTATCAGTAGCCGTGGAGTACGCTAGCCGAATCGTATTTTTGAGCCAACTCGAGATAGTGTTTTTACTTATTTCTTGTTTGGCTTTAGGATCGAAAGGGATAAACAAACGCCTCCTTCCCGCTCTGATCTCCTCTGTACGATTCAGGTAACACGCAAGAGCCCGAACCGGACACATTAACATGTCTGATTCAAGACCGGACGAAAGGAAATCAGATAAGGCTGGAATTGTGAACTCTCGAGATATGGAATCGTAGAGGGCTTGATTCTTAGCCACAAACTCAGGAACCGTTGTGAGAACTACCTTGCTCCAGTCCCTAGAGTGTCTGATGTTCCTTTGATCGAGCGCATGCAGCTCGGACACTCTAGCTGCCGAAGCCAGAGCCAACAAAAACGAAGTTTTGTATGATAACATTTTCAGCTCAATAGCCTCTAATGGCTCGAAAGGTGGCTTCCCTAATTGCCGAAGTACTAAGGCTAAGTCCCACTTAGGTAATTTCGGAACAGCCGACTGACCAGTTATCTTGTATGACTTGATTAGTGCAGATAAGTTTGGATCAGCCGAGGGATTAATCCCAGTACCCAGTAGAATAGGTTGAGCAATAGCCGCTCTATAACCTTCTACCGTAGCGGGCACCAGGCCCCTATCCCTGAACAAGTGCAATAGGAACTCTGCTACTTCCGGGATAGTGGCGCAGGATGGATTGATATCCCTCTCTCCACACCAAAGATCGAAGATTGCCCACTTTGAGTTGTATACAGCGGAAGAGGACGGTCGAATTGATTGTGCCATTCGGCGCCCAACCTCCGCTGAAAATCCCGCCTGAGCAAAGTGCTTCTTGAGCACTTGCACACGTGGTAGTGGAACAGTCCTGGTTGGCTGTGAAATATCGACGTTCCGGGCTGGCGCAATAGATTGTGCCATACCGGAAGCTGTCGTGGTACATCTACCAGAAGATCCAGTAGATCCGGGAACCACGGCCTTGCTGGCCACCACGGAACAATCAGGTAAACGACACATGTGTGCTCGTGGATCTTCTGGAGTACCTTCGCTAGGATAGCTGGGGGAGGGAACGCATATGCTACCATCCTTGACCAGTCCTGCGATAGTGCGTCCACTGCATATGCCGACGGATCCGGGACCGGCGACATGAACAGGGGCAGTAGATTGTTGCGCCGAGTGGCAAACAGATCTATGTGTGGCATCTCCCAGACCTGAGCTATTTGTTTTAGTATGTCTGGGTGAAGTTGCCACTCCGTGGGAATTATCTGATTCCGTCGTGAAAGCGAATCCGCTAAGACGTTCAGTACCCCCGGGATGTGCCTGGCAAACACCGATATGTTGTTGTCCCGCTTGGCTTTGTAATTGCGGAGATCTCGTCCCCCCCTGCGTGTTGATATAGGCCACAACTGTTGTGTTGTCCGTCGCAACTAGCAGGTTCTTGTCGGTCAATACGCTCACCCACGTGCGGATGGCATGTGTCACTGCCATAAACTCCAACACGTTTATATGGTACGAGCGTTCCTCGATTGTCCATAACCCGGATGTCGACTTGGACTCGAGGTGGGCTCCCCATCCTTCCATAGATGCGTCCGTGAACAGGTGATGTGACGGACGAAACGGAAGTAGGGACACACCTGGCATAACGTTGAGTGGATCCAGCCACCATAGGAGGCATTGTTTGACTAGCGGTGTTACAGGTATCCACGGATTCAACTGCCTTTCGACCCATTGATGATTGAAGTAAATCATTAAGGGCCAAAGCTGCAACCGCCCTCTTGGGGTTACGTCCTGTGTTGACGTCAAGAGGCCGATTATCGCAGCAAAGTGTAAAGCCCTGGCCTGAGATAACTTGAGGAACTGAGGTATCTTCGTTGTTATCTTTAGTCATCGATCTTCTGGGGGTTTGGCGAGAGCTCGTAGCGTATCGTATTCCACCCCCAGAAATTTGCGCCTTTGCGAAGGAGTCAGCTCTGATTTCTCTTCGTGTGGGATGTATCCCAGAGAAGTCAATATCCTTAAGACAAACTGGGTGTCTAGGATTAACTGCTCCTTGCAGGCATTCCTTAGCAGGGAGTCGTCGATATAAAAGTGGTACTTTATACCTAGACTGTGCAGGAACTGTGCCACTGGTGTAAACACTCGTGTAAACACCCAAGGGGAAGTGGACAGGCCGAACGGAAGCACTTGAATTTGGAAGCGTCGTTTGCCGACTATGAATCTCAAGTACTTCCTGTCCCCCAGATGTATCGGGATATGCAGGTATGCATCCCTTAAATCCAGAGAAGTCAGCCATTCCCCTTGCCTGAGTACTGTCCGGATAGACCGGAAGGACTCCATGCGGAAGTGTGGCGGTGGAGTGAGGTAGTCCTTGTTGAGGCGCTTTAGGTTTATAACCATGCGCATCTCGGACGTGTCTTTCTTGGGGACCAGAAAGACCGGCGAATAGAACCCGGGTGACGTGTCCCAAACCGGAAGCTCTATTACAGCTGCCTTCTCCATCAGCTTGTCCACAGAGGACTGTATTGCTGATAGATGACCCGTTCGTAATGGTATACGAGACGGAAGGGGATGAGCAGTCAAGGGAGGAAGCGTGTCGAACAATAGGCGATAGCCGTATCTGATCGTTCGAATGACCCACGCTTCCGTCCCGATCCTTATCCAGTTCCTCCAAAACAACTGCAGCCTTCCCCCTACCGGAAGGTCTAGTTGCTGGGGAACTGGAAACGTTATGTCTCGGTGTTCCCGCCATACCGGAAGCCACCCGGTATGGCCCGAGACATCAGGAATTCTTCTTCGACTGCTTAGATTTCCCCTTACCCTGCTTCTTATGGCCATAGGTAGATACTCTAGGCTCTAAAGAAGCAGGCGCTTGGCTTTGCTGTTGGCCGGAAGCACCCTTATTAGCCTTGGAACTAGGTGGGTTCTTCTTAGCCTTCTTCGACTTTGGACCCAGACCGGAAGCCATTGGTCTCTTAGTCGAAGCACCGGAAGCAACCGACCTGTCATGTTCAATACGATCCATTTCAGGTCGGACTTCGGCAACAGCATCACCAAACAGTAAAGAAGAAGCCGTAGATGTTTCTAGTAGACTTCTCTTTACAGCTTCCGGTGTGTACCCATGCATATGAGGAATGAAGGCCTTTCTCCTCAAATACACAAGCATAGAAGATAAGTAGGCATTATGTACCAATAAATCTTCTACAGCACCGGAAGCAATCTTCTGGTAGTCAAGAACGAGGTTAATACCCTCCTGTAACTGCTCTTGACTTTCCGCGCCCGACAGCGAAAACAAACCATCCTTTATGGCTTTAAGAAACCAGTCCAGGTGATTCGTAATCGCCACTCCTTGTCGAGCAGTTTCCTCAAGTACTGCGGCCTGTTTGTTCGTGCAAGGAACATCGGGATTACTAGGCACTTTAGTATTACTAGGACATAAATACTGAAAGTCGCCGTTCACCTCTGCAGACCGGAAGCTAAACGGTGAGTTATGTACGCCGTAACTTCGTATGTTTGGCTTCTGTACTGGGAACGGACCAGAAGATCCTGCAGGGCGGAAGCGAGCTTTTGGTCTCGACCTTATAGCACGTTCCTCCTGCGTAGCGGGTTCTGCTAAAGTTCTATGGAACAAATGGCAAATAGAATGAATAGCAGTTGAGGCCGGAAGCGTGGTAGCCGACCTCGTAACCCGGTTTGACTCTCCTGATTCAGTTTCAATATCCCCCGCATGTGGGACCGGAAGCTGCATATCAGGAATTAAGTCATAGATGCCAGAAATAAGTTCATAATATTTCCTAGCATCCGGATCAGTATTGGTAGGTTCATTTAATTCAGATCTACCGTACTGGTCCCTATCCACTTCCATAGCTTCCGGGGCTTCCTGCCAGGAGGGAGTATTGGAAGGGATAGTCCTCGACAAATTAGCTTCCGGTTTCCTAGACTGTTCAGTCAAAACCGGAAGCAGTGGCGTACTACTTCGGAATTGACTGGTCATCATCTCTCTCAATTCCTTCATTTCCTCACGTTGCTGTTCCATACCGTGCAGTATGGCAGCCAATGTGGGATCAGTCACTTGAGAGTGGACCGGAAGCAAGGCCTGACGAGGTGTGTTCACACTCAAGGACCCTCCAGCTGGACGTGAGCACGGCCACTGTAAAGGTCGGTGAACTGGCATACGAGGTCGTAAACCGGAAGCACGTATAGGAGGACGCATCATACGTAATAATCCCGGTCCCGTACCACGAACACCCCCGGAAGCAGATATCTGACCTAAGCCACGCAAGGGCGAAGGTAGACCAGCAACCGGATGCCGCATAATTTGACCTGATTGAGAGGGTTCTTGATAACGCAACTCAGAGACAGGCAAAAAATTTGACATATCATAGGTACCTGTATACATACCATACTGCCGTTGTTGCGGGAACCTTAATCTCTGGTGGCCCAGAAGGCTCGTAGATACAAACGTCTCGGCAGGGGGACGAGGAAGGCCACCAGAGTAACCGGAAGCAGGTTGGGAAAATTCAGACAAACCGGAAGCAACAGTTAAAGGCGTAACTGAGCGACGGGGAAGTCCAGGCCTCGACAGAGTCGAGGAAGGTATTTTCCCAACCCCGGACCCAAATGAAAACTTAACATTAGGCCCCTCACTAGTGCTGCCTAAGTTTTCGTAGTCATAAGATGACTCCGATCGAGAGATCGGAATCCCCTGGCTTTCCCACGCTAAGCCTGGGTCCGTCACCGATTTCCCTTCATCGTCGTATCCAGGCGTCCGCTCAATTGGAATCTCCACATCCACAGTCGTCGTAGTACCAGATTCCATATCTTCGATTACTCCTTCCACCTGTACCAACCGGGTCGATCCCTTACCTGATTGACCCCTCGCCTGGTCTGAAATGGAAGAATCGTGAGCGGGGGGGGGGCGTTTGTTTACCTTTATTTACGTTCAATAGGCTGACTAGAGAAGACCCAGCTACAGAACTAACAAGCCCCCTAGACTCCTCGCCTACGCTAGTACGAGGAGACTGTGCTACATATGTCTCGTTGGCGAGATTGGTAGGCCTAACGACATTATTTCCCTCGTTAGCTGCCAGAGAACCGGCTAGATACACCTGGAATATGCCGGGCGCCCACACAATACACTCTTCACAGGCCGTGTCCCATGTACAGATTCTTCCCTGGCGGCATGGCGGACACGTTGAGTGAAGGTCATAACTAGGCTTGTCACCTCCACAAGACATGCATGACATTTGAGTCATATTTTGAGCCATTTTTATGCTGATAACTTATAGAATACTTCCCAAAGGACTTCTTGCAGGAAATCAGACGTCTGAGGTAATCCAACTGTGAGTAGTTTCGCTAGAAAAGGCACTTTTTCACGGAGTTGACAATGTTTACTTCCAGCCCTACGAAGCAGTAGAACAAGAAGGCAGTAGAATTGTGGGTAGCTATGCTATCAGGTGACTAGCAGGGGAGATAACTGTGTCATTTAAATTCTTACTGTGGTATTTCATGTAGACAAGAAATGCAAAGAGTGGAAGTGAGGTAAGTTTTCAGCGCAAATAACAAATGTTATTTGTAATAATTTCCTGATTTTGGGGTCAGTGACCTTTGACCTTGACCTATTTTTTTTGGTATGCGACACATCATTTCCCCCTATTGAATCCACTCATAAAAAATTAGTAATTTTTATTGATTTCCTGATTTTTAGGTCACACTGACCTTTGACCTTGATTCTGGGGTCACAGCGACCTTGACTATGGACCTGGATCTAAATTTCGGTACATGACGAAACGAATCCCCGTAATTTCTCAATGGACTCAAAAAATCATGATTTTTAACAATTCCACGATTTTGGGGTCACAGTGACCTTGACCTTTAACCTTGACCTACATTTTGGTAGGTGACGCATTGTGTCCAACTAATGTATCTACTGGCACAAAAAAATGTTATTTTTAATAATTTCCTGATTTTGGGGTCACACTGACCTTTGACCTTGACCTAGTTTTTGGTATGCGACACTTCATTTCCTCCTATTGAATCCACTCACAAAAAATTAGAAATTTTTAATGATTTCCTGATTTTTCAGTCACACTGACCTTTGACCTCTGATCTCGACCTACATTTGGTATGCAACACATCGTTCCCCCCTAGGGCATCCACTCACCAAAAATTAGAACTGTAGATAGAAAACTGTCAACGATCAATGATTTCCTGATTTTTAGGCAACAGTGACCTTTGACCTCTGACCTCAACCTTAATTTTGGTACGCGACACATCGTCTTCACCTAGCGTATCCACTCACAAAAATTTGCAACTGTGGATAGAAAACGTTCACAGATGTAGACCGGACACGAACACTTCAGTGATTTCCTGTTTTTTTAGGTCAGTGACCTTTGACCCCTGACCTCGACCTTCATTTTGGTACACGACACATCGTCTCCCCATAGGGTATCCACTCACCAAAAATTAGAACTGTAGACAGAAAACTGTCCCAGATATAGACCGGACACGGCGGACGGACAGACGGACACACGGACGGAAACCGCCATCACATAATACGTCCGCCTTTTGGCGGGCGTATAAAAATTAGTAATTTTTGATGATTTCCTCATTTTTAGGTCACACTGATCTTTGACCTTGATTTTGGGATCACAGTGACCTTGACTATTGACCTAGCTCTAAATTTTGGTAGATGACAAAACGGTTTCCCGTAATTTCTCAATGGACTAAAAAAATCATGATTTTTAACAATTTCACGATTTTGGGGTCACAGTGACCTTCATCTTTGACCTACATTTTGGTAGGTGACACATCCTGTCCCCCTAATGTATCTACTGACACAAAAAAAAATGTTATTTTTAATAATTTCCTGATTTTGGGGTCACAGTGACCTTTGACCTTCGACCTTGACCTATTTTTTGGTATGTGACACTTCATTTCCCCCTATTGAATCCACTCACAAAAAATTAGAAATTTTTAATGATTTCCTGATTTTTCGGTCACACTGACTTTTGACCTCTGATCTCGACCTACATTTGGTATGCAACACATCGTTCCCCTCTTGGGCATCCACTCACCAAACATTAGAACTGTAGATAGGAAACTGTCAATGATCAATGATTTCCTGATTTTAGGCAACAGTGACCTTTGACCTCTGACCTCGACCTCAATTTTGGTACGCGACACATCGTCTCCACCTAGTGTATCCACTCACAAAAAATTGCAATTGTGGATAGAAAACGTTCACAGATATAGACCAGACACGAACACTTCAGTGATTTCCTGGGGTTTTTTCAGGCCAGTGACCTTTGACCTCTGACCTCGACCTTCATTTTGGTATGCGACACATTCTGTCTCCCCGTAGGGTATCCACTCACCAAAAATTGGAACTGTAGATAGAAAACTGTCCCAGATATAGACCAGACACGAGGGACAGACAGAAACCGCAATCACATAATACGACCGCCTTTTGTAAACTTTCCATGTACAGGAGTACAATAAAAACCTTAATTATTGGAAAAGTACGAAGTCCAAACTGGGATAATTTGTACAAAAATTAATATTTCATGTCACAATTAGCATATGCACATCCTCAAATCATATGAAGCTTCAGAAAACTTTCCTTGTACAAGGTGTACATGTACATTGGCAAATTACTAAGTCTAAACTCTCATAATTTAAGACCAATGATAATTAATAGTCTGCTTCTCATGACCTAGTGGATCAAAAAACTAGATGCTACTTGCGTTAATTATTAATTATTGATTATTAAGTGGAGCTGGGCAATGATATAATGTGCTAATTATCCTGCACATGTCGTGTTGTGGGGAGAAAAATTCTTTACATATTGAAATAAATGTTATACCAATAAAAAGCCTGATGTGTTGTCTTCCACTGTGTGAAATTTCATGTAAAACTGACAATTACTTTACGTTTTAACGTAATTTAAATTGCGCGCATATTATGGTTTGTCACTCACTTGGCGACAGGGCGCCCATTGTTTCAGTATGCCGGCTCAACGCTACCGTCTCGGGCAAGCGGAGAAATCCCCGCTCGAGTGAAATACCGGGAAAAACACCCTTCATTCATTTTGGCAATCTCACGTTCGGCTATTTCCGTATTGGCGGAACAAGCCTCTCACATAGAACGCACAAATCCCCACTGGTGGGGAGCGTATGACGATCACGCAGTGAGCCGGCTAAGAAATAGTGCCTTTGATAATCGAGAGATCCGGGTGCATTTTATTGTGAAATTCAGTTAATTTTAACCAAACGAACATAACTCATTCAAATTATACAAAACTATTTCTATGTTTAGTTGAATAATAGCAATCTATCACCAGAACTCAGCAACTGGGCTAATTCATGTAATTTCCGCCAATACGGAAATAGACGAATGCGAGATTGGTTCCGCCGAAAATTAATTAATTCTTTACTGCACTGAGCATCCCATTTGGGACAGAGTACAAAACATATAAAAAGTAGAATAAATAAGAAAGTAAACAAACAGGTGCGACGTTTCCGTTTCTGTTCCCAGAAATCCACTAGGCCAGAGGTCAGTTTTCGCAGCTAAAGTGAGTTCTGGGGCTAGATTGTCATTTTGGTAGCGCCGTGCCAGTTTGCATATTATCCAATAAAAAAATGGCTTATAACCTTCTCTGGACGATATTGAACCAATCAGAGACGGGAACTTTCCGAATGTTCGGGACTTTCGGTGCCATTTTGTTTTATTTCGTTCTGCTAAATTTTCCCTTATGTTTCGTTAGCTGCAACTTGAAAAGTTTTCGGCCGATTACGAAGTTCCCAATATCATTTTGTAGGAAATTTAGTTGACTTTAATTTAAATGTAGTAAAGAAACAGTTGAAATGGAATTCACAGCGCGCCTCCCTGTCAAAGTGGATAGGGTCGCAAAGGTCGAGACGAAATTCTGTCGAGTTCCGACACTGAGGGCACTCGCGGGAAACTTGATCAGGTACGTATGAATATGCTGTCTCTTGTGACATAAAGGCTGGTCTTCTTATGAAAATACACCGTAATTGGAATTCTCGTGAGTTGTTCATTAAATATTGCTAACGGACTATGAACAGAATTTTGACAAAAGATAATAACACCAAAACACGTAATGCCATCTTCCCCATGACTTGCGATAAAACCGAAAATGAACTCGTCCGGCACATAACAGTAACACCAGACTGAACTTCCGGGACAGTTCATTTCGGTACACCACAGGGTGGACAGGTTTGCACTCTGGCTATGAATACACTACAACTCAGCAGGTTTCCTGTATTATCAGTACTACAATAACATACATTATGAAATGATTAATTTAATATCATTATAATTCAAGCATACGTGTACATTGGGTTAGCATAAAGAAATAATAATAAAAAAACATACAAATTACACTTAGCAGATGTACAAGACATAGCCATAATATTTGTTTAAAAAGTATTTATAAACTGTAGATTTAAATATAGACACAATGGCACATGTAGGAGAGACTGGAGTTGAAGGGGGGTGGGAGGGGGGGGGGGCGGGTTGGGTGCTACAAAGGTTGACTTTGTCATGATTTTGTTATTTCAATATTTATGAGACAGCCTTTTCGATGGCAACAAGTTTGATATGACTTGATCATGAGGACGACTAATAAGTGAAGTGACACTCTGTGCTAGATTATGTTTTGTGTGGTTTACGTTTTTCTTTTAACTCCATTAAAATCCATCTATTTGTTGTCTGACATCACAGGATATCTAGCACCTGGTGATTTTGGACAGTCATATCTAATAAAAAAACTTAACAAAACTTAACAAAATGATTAACTTGCAAATATGTGATACATTTATTCTTTTCTGTTTTATTTAGATCACAGAACCATAGACCTGCGGTACATGTAGTTTGTACAGCAACAAACAGGGACATGCTGGAAAACTTATTCAGTGTTCGCAACATCAGTGGAGCACGTGTCCTGCCTCGTTTATATGACTATTGCATTGAAAATAATTTCATCACATCCAATGTTTCCCTGAAGCCTTTCTGGAAGCGAATTGTCACATTGGAGCAGAAATTTATGTCTTTAAGAAAGGCGCATAATTCAAGATGTGAGCGTGAGGGAAGCCACCAGCATGAACAATTGACACATTTCTTGGATCAGCCTTTTTACCGGTCGCTGCAGCAGCACACTCCTATTTCTCCAAGTGTCCATGTTCCATCTCCAAGTGCAAGTCCGCAAGATATATTTACATCTCCGGCTGGTCCGGCAAGTTCACCTTGTCATCGTATGAACTTGGAAACCCCCCATACTGACAGCGCCGCATCTACAAGCAGTTCCGTTGGTATCCAGGTCGCCAGTCCTCAAATAAAAACAGAGGGACAGCTCAAAAGAATTGAAAGGAAAGCAAGGCGGCGTATTAACTTTCACGAAGAAAAAATTAACAAACTCAAACAGAAGTTGGACGGCAAAAACACTGAAATGGAAGAGCTGGAAATAAAGAGAAGAAAAACGGTTGTGTCACTAAAGGAGAAATGTTTGAAAGTCATTGAACTGAACAATACATGCAAGCAACTGTCGATCGACAACAAAAAGTACTCCAGAATGTTCCAACACAACGATAGTGGTAGTGAAGATGAAAACCAAACAGTGATCGAGTTACTGGATGAAAATGCTGAACTTAAACGTAAAAATGAAGTATTGAGTAACAGCTTGACGAGTGAAAAAAAGAAAATGAGGAATCTGCAGAAAAAGGTGTCAAAGCTAAAAACAAATGAAAAGGACACGCGGTCTAGTGTACAGGAGCTTTGTGAGAAATTAGTTTCCGGGGAGGATGGTGCAGAGTGTGTTAAAAATATCTGCAAAACTGTATCTGCTTTACATGGTGACAAGGCATTGTTGAAGGTTTTGGCGGAAGCTGTTAGCAGCAAAATCAGCACAAAAACGAACAATCACGCTTACTCGGATCACATCACGTTATTGATGATAGAACTGCAAAATCTGGGTGTGTCCCAGACTGTTGTTGGACAAGTTGCCAGTTGTTGTTCGTTACATCTGTGCGGTCGCGAGTTGGACAACATTGTTTCTCGCCGTACAGCTGGACGCATGGTCCGAAGAGGTGGAATTTTGTCAGATGTACAAGTGGCGTTGGAACTCGAAACAAATGCTTCCCGTGGATTACGAGTTGGCCAGGACACCACTACAAGACGCGGTACAGAACATGTTTCCACAGTGTGGGGAATACGCGACACTTCAGGTCACGTAAAATATTTACAGTCACGGATAGGATGGTTACCAAATCACACAGCTGACGAGCAGAGTAAACATATCGTTCAACAGTTGTCTGGATTCCGCGAACTCCTGGATTGTATGAACTTGTCTCATGACCAGCAGCTGTCAGTCGCACATGTAGTAGAATTTATCGGTGATCATGTAAATGACAAATTGCACAGGAATTTGGAACGCGAACACCTCCTTGCTGTCCAAAATTTGGTTGACCAAGGTGACATCGGTGATCGGGAACGCGAACGACTTAAGTTTGTATACAAATCGGCTTGTCAACAACATTCGTGTGCGAAAGCGAGTCGATCCTTCTTTGAAGGTATGCAGAAACTGGAACCGGCTGATTTGGGGGAATCAATAGGCAAGTACGGGCTCAAGCAAAAAAAAGGTTGTACTTATGAAGCTGCCAGTTCAAAGGTAATAGAGTTTGCTAGCTCACAGCTATCACCTGATTATGCCAACACCTCTTCGACCGATTATAACTGGGCAGACGTCTACCATGGCTGGTGTGAAGCAAATGGAAAACTTTATGCAAGAATTGGTTATGTGAACAAGAATCGGCATTATCGTCACGAGTATGAAGCACGCAAAATCGTCGAAACAACTGAATCAATCATATCGTTCTATGCCAGCAGACGATCAACAAGAGATGACCTCAACAGCCATCAGACATTGAGAAATAAAGATCAAGACGTTTATGAGGCACTACAAAATGATGAAGTCCGAGCCCAGCTAGTGGCAGCAGATGCCATGCGCTATGCATTCTACTCCCCGTTCCTGGTGATGGTGAAATCAGATGAAGTTGATGTGCTGGAAATTGGTCAGCATATTCGTGCAGCACACGCATTTCTTAACGATGTTGCCAATGATGAAGAAAGGGCAACTGCTGTACTTCAAGGGAGAATAGTCCTCTATGGTGGAGAATTCAGAGACGACTTCAC
>JAVTVY010029521.1:0-13371 GCA_036873755.1 Hanleya hanleyi | reverse complement strand
ATCTGGATCTAATTAGACTTCTATACAACATTAAAAGTGTTTTTTTGTCAGCTCCCCACTTGTGAGAGGACACACATCTCATCAAGTTTATTGCCTTTTGACATCTTGACACGAGTAAATCAATGTGTTTACCCCAGGTTAAACGCTTATCAAAGGTGGCTCCTAAATACTTAAATGAGTCCGAGCACTTCAACCTGGCATCATTATATAATAATACAAGTGCTTCGGGGAGAAATCTTCTTGTAAAGACTACAGATTCCGATTTTACTGGAGAAAACTTGAAGCCCCAAGTCTTCCCCCATTTCAATAAATCATTCAGAGCTTGTTGAATGTGTTTTACACAAACTCCAAAATTAGGGGAAGAGAACCATATAGCCTTGTCATCTGCATATAATGAGCATTTAATTTTGGGATTTAGGCATTCAGGTAGGTCATTAATCGCAATATTAAATAAAGTGGGTGATAAGACACTCCCCTGAGGGACCCCATTCTGAACAGGTACAGCACGTGACAGGGAGTTACCAATCCGGACTTGAATGGATCTATTGGATAGGAAGGCTTTCAGCCAACCTAGCATTCTGCCTCCTATGCCAATATTTTGTAATTTTATCAGTACTCCCCGTCGCCATACCATGTCATACGCTTTCTCGATATCGAGAAATACCCCCAATAAATATTCTTTATTGGAGATAGAATTTTTAATATTTGTTTCTAAAGTAACTATATGGTCAATAGTACTTCTATTTTTACGAAAACCGCTCTGAAAAGGAGATAAAATGTTATTCTTGTTCAGAAACCAAACAAGTCTATTATTGATTAATTTCTCCATAAGTTTACATAAGTTGGATGTAAGAGAAATGGGCCTATACGAAGCTGGACAAGAAGGGTCTTTACCAGGCTTAGCCAATGGAGTAACTATAGCCTTCGTCCATGCCCTAGGTAAAGTCATACGGGACCATATCGTATTAAATAATAATAAAATAACATTTAGAGCGGATTCCGGCATATGCTTATAAAAAGAGTACCCAATACCATCTTCCCCAGGTGTACTACATTTGGTAGAATGTAATGCCTGTTTTAATTCTAGTAAGGTAAAATCCGTATTTATAGGCATATCATCAAATACGATGTTATTAAAAAGAGGGTCGGTATCCTCTTCAACCTTATCCTTATGAATAATAAATTCAGGGTCATAATTTTCACAGCTACTAACATATGCAAAATTGTCTACCAACACTTCAGATTTATCTTCGTTGGAGACGTAAGAATTATCACCCTGAGATAAGGTAGGTATGGGGGACCGCTTATTAGCCCCACTAATTGCTTTCACCTGGCGCCAAACAGACTTGATGTTAGTGTTAGCGTTCATGGCAGAACAATAGTCCTGCCAATATTGTTTACGGGTAGATTTAATCACCCTTTGCGCTATAGCTTTTTTCTGTTTGTACGCCAGGAGATCTTGGGGGAGCAGACTGCGCCGTGCTCTGTTCTTAGCTTTCTTTCTTTGTTTGATAGCATCGGTGCAGCTGTCATCCCACCAAGGTACAGGAATTTTAAAATTACCCGCAGATCGAGAAGATCTCGGTATACTATTAAAAGCAGCGTCATTGATTGCACCTATTAAATTACTATGAAAAATGTCTACGTCATGGCTAAACAATTCTTCTGAAATGACCTTTTCACATTCATTGTTAAAAAGAGACCAATCGGCTTTCTTTGTACACCACCTAGGTGGGCTGACTAGATTATTAACAAAAACGTTAAAACCAAGTTCTATGTTTATAGGAAAATGATCACTGCCACACTGTGAAGAGTAGTTAACATTCCAATTGGCTGAATTAGCCAGATCGGCAGAACATAATGTTAGATCTATGGCACTAAGTTTTCCAGTGTGAATATCAAGACGAGTACCAGACCCGTCATTTAAAAATACAAGATCATTGTTATCGATAAAATCACTTACCACTCGGCCATTCGAGTCCGTAAGTGTATTTCCCCACAGAACATGTTTTGCGTTAAAGTCGCCACAAATAAAAACTGGGCCTGTAAGCGTCGATAATAAAAGGTTAAAATCGTCAATATTAAGATCGTTCGTAGGGTTATATAAATTAACTATATTAATAACTTTCTTGTTATCCAAAGTGACCTTTATACATTGACATTCAATGCTAGTAAAATCTGGTAAAACCACCGGGGTGAAAGCCATGCCATCTTTAATAAAAAATGACAGACCACCTCTAGCTATATTACCGTCACCTCTATCTCGACGAATGGGAAAATACCCAGGCATAGAAAAATCAAGTACCGATTTTAAGAAAGTTTCTTGTATGCATAACAGGTCAGGTAGTTTATCAGAGTTATATAAATAATGTTTAAACTCTGCACCGTGCGCAACTAAACTTTGCGCATTAAACTGAAGAACTGAGAAAGCCATGACGCAGATAAGGTGCAAAATGAATGCCGCGTATTTTATGTCTTCTTTTGTCTAGACAATAATAGATCATAAATGTAAGCAGGAGTGACAAATTCTCCTCCTAAGTGTTTATCAGCGCAATCACTGATCACTTGTAGCATTTTATCATTTTCTTCCTTGCTTGCAAATAAACGAGTAAATAACTCTTTTTCTGTCGGATTTTCCGAATTTTATATTTATGCAATTTCTCCATAAAACTGCATGATGAATTTGTAAATATTATTGTGATGTGAAATAAAATGGTTTTTCTCTCCTTTCATCGCGGAAAATCAGAGATTTTGAAGAAATATGACAAAACATCACTTTTCTGGTACCTCACGTGGCCGCCATTTTGAATATATCCATGATCCTCTGCTCGGGGGTATGCAAATAGGTTAAAAATGACCCCAATAGGACAAACTATACAGTCAAGGAGTTTCAGCTCTCCATTTTTGTCGTTCCGGAGATAGCGCAGAAAGTTTGTTAGGGGGGCCATTTCCCGCGCCCCCACCCCCACCCAAGGCCAGGTAGGGTTAAGGTAGATATTTAAAAATACCGCTGAATGAAAAGGCCAGATGGATGTGGATCGCTTCTCTGGTGAAAAAAACCCCGCTGCCACCCAAGGGGAGATACCGATACAAATGTTAGCCACTGCCAAATGTGCCTATTGGATTTAGAACACTGTTTGATAAGAAGGCCGCTGTCAACTAAAGATAGATACTGCAAAGTGATGAATAAGAAGGCCCGTGCACAATGATGCACGATGATGAACACCGCTGAATAAAAAGACCGCTATCATTTGACGGTGAAATTTCAGAAGACCTCTGAATCATAAAACCGATGCAAGCCAAGGATACGGTTTCGAATGCGGCTTAATAATAAGGCCATTGAAAACTTAAGATAGACATTTAAGATCGCTGTATGGGAAGCCGCTGTCCAATGGAGGTAATTTTAACCTCGATCGCTGAATAAAAAAAACTTGAGCAAAGTAGTTTTTACAAAGCCGCTCAATAAGAATACCCCGGTCAACTCAAAATGAAGAATGTAGAATACGGCCCAATAACAGGATCGTACAAACCAAATGAAGTTTTTATAACGCTCAATAAAAATGCCGCTGCAACCTCATAATAAACATTTAAAAACACTACGGAATGAAAAGGCCGTTGTCAAATGACAGTCAATACTTTGAAGGCCGCTGAACAAAATCTATGCAAGCCAAGAAAATATAATAGAAGGCCGCTCAGTAAGAAGACCATGAAAACCTGAATGTAAGATTTAAGCAACCTGATGAATGTAAAAGCCGCTGTCAAATGAATGTAAAAGCCGCTCCATATGAAGGCCGCTGACTACCGTGACTTTTTGTTTTAGAATACCACACTTTTTTTTAAAATGACGTCACTGAGACGTCATCATGGCGGCCATCTTGGATTTGTTTTACATGTTCTGGTTGAGCTTGACTCAAAGATGTAGTTTAGTAAGTTTCAGCCCTCTGGCCTTAGCGATAGCGAAAATATGGGGGGCGGGCACTTTTCGCAAGCTCTCCCCTCTCTCTCAAGCTTGTTAGGGATACCGTAACGTTAATTGCGCCAGTAGTAGGTAAAAGCCATTTCGAGCCTTATTTCACCCGGATGTAAAAATGACGTCACAACTTCCTATGGTGGCGCCATCTGTACACTTTGGATGCAAGGGGGCAACTCGATCTGCCAGAGTTTGGCCGCCATCATGAATTTTTGAGGAGGTGTGGGCGGCCATCTTGAATGTTGTGGAAAAGGGGATGTATTCCTCCGCGGTGATGCGGTCCTGGCGGTGATGCGGTCTGCCTCCGCGGAGAAAAAGTAGTCCCTAGACTGGAAATACGCTGCATGGTCCGATGGAGTCGAGTGAGGTATCAAAGTGAAGCTTATGTGAAGGGGCATCTAATGGGCTGGGTGTGGGGTTGAAATATCGGCATTCTGCACATGCGCGGTGGCCCAAGGGTATGAAAATAGACGTTTTGAGAGCTAGGGGAGTCCCTAGTGGTCCGATGGAGTTGAGTGAGGTATCAAAGTGAAGCATTCGTGAAGGGGCATCAGATGGGCTGGGTGCATGTAAAAATTTTCCTGAAAAAAACGAAAAATCCGGGAAAATGCATATATGGGGTATGGGGGGTCGCCGGGCTTAACGGGCTTGCCTATCAATAGAGTTATCTCCCCCTAGTTCCAGGGTGGGTGTATGTAAAATTTTTCCTGAAAAAACACGGAACACGGACTTTATTCTAAATTACGGGAAAATGCCTATATGGGGTATGGGGGGTATAGGACCATCCTGGGAAACCTACTTCTATACATTTGCGGTAGGGCTATTTGGATTTGTTTTTCACGTCTCGGCAGTTAGAACACGATAGGAAGTGTCCCGGAGCGAATCGGTGAAATTTTTGAAAAAGTACGATATAGCCCCATATAGTCCCATACTGGGGGGGTATAGGACCAATGTTTGTCCCCCTGGGAAACCTACTTCTATACATTTGCGGTAGGGTTGTTTGGATTTGTTTTTCACGTCTCGTCATTTAGAACATGATAGGAAGTGTCCAGGCACGAATCGGTGAATTTTTTTTAAAAAGTCACCGAGACCCATATAGCCCCATATAGTCCCATACTGGGGGTATAGGACCCATGTTTGTCCCCCTGGGAAACCTACTTCTATACATTTGTGGTAGGGTTGTTTGGATTTGTTTTTCACGTCTCGTCATTTAGAACATGATAGGAAGTGTCCCGGAGCGAAACGGTGAAATTTTTTTAAAAAGTCACCGCGGCCTGGGTAGGCCCATAGGCCTATACTGCATGGCTATGGGTGTATAGGGCCATACGGGGTGGACGTGTTGGAGTCTAGGTGGGCCACTAAACGTCCGATGGGGTCGAGTGAGGTATCAAAATGAAGCATTCGTGAAGGGGCATCTGCTGGGCTGGGTGTGGGGTTGAAATATCGGCATTCTGCGCATGCGCGGTGGCCCAAGTGTATGGAAATAGACGTTTTGGGGGTCTAGGCGAGCCCTATTGACCTTTGACCTCAGAAATTTGCATATGACTTCACTTCCGGTTGGGGTGAATGAGGCGTCACCTTCGGACATGTCCAGACTTGTCTGTGTTTGTCATGTACTGGGGTTGCGCAAGTGTGTGCGTGTGTGTGACGTCACTTCCGGTTGGGATGAATGCTCAAACACACTACCTCCAACTTTCCCGTCCCGGCGGGCCCCGGCCCCCCAGTGCGCGCGCGCGCGGGTTCTCCGGCCGCAGCGCGCGCGGGCGCGCGTCATCACCGGAAGTGCGCGAGCGGGACAAAAGGTGACATCCAAGTCAAAAGGTTCTATGTCCAATGAGACAATGTTGCGGCATCGATATAGTCAGAGCTTGAACCCCAAAAAGGGGATTGTAAATGAACCTGGGAAGGATGGGCAGGTCCATTTGGGCCAATCAGCGGTCGAGAAAAAGAGCCAATGAGCGATCGAGAAAAAGAACCAATGGACGGGTACTAGGTACACGTCTGTGCCTACATCCGGGTACTTGTCGCCTACGTCCGCGCCTACATCCGGGTTCTTGTACACCCGGGTAAGGTTTTCTGGACATGGATGGGTTACCTTTGGCTCCATTCTAGGCCACTGATTGGCTAATACGGTGTTCAAAGCCAGTTTCATGCATTATGCTCATAGAACTTATAGTAATAAACTTAATCTATACGTGTTGGACGAGTCTTCACTCACCGTCTTCCTTTACACGCACCTCAATGAAATGCCCGCTCCAAACCTAGACCAAAACACGTACTTGGTCTGTGGGCTGATTTCATTGGCTCTCTATTTTACTATAGTGCGCTTGCATTCTAACATTGATGGGTTACATTTTGGCCCCATCCTACACCACTGATTTCAGTTTGACTGAATCTCCACATTGGACATTGATGCATTATGAATAAAACACACAAGACAGGATTTTTTGGTGAGATCTCATTTTGTTTTTTATTCAGTAACAACAACAACGTGAGAACAACCACGTGAAAACTGAAGCCCAGAACAGGGGGCTTGTACATTGAAAGAACTGAAGCCCAGAACAGGGGGCTTGAAGCCCAGAACAGGGGGCTTGTACATTGAAAGAACTGAAGCCCAGAACAGGGGGGCTTGTAAACTTAAGCCCAGAACAGCGGGTGTGTACATTGAAAGAATTCAAGTCCAGAACGGGGCTTGTACATTGAAATGATGGGCGGCCCAGTCATATACGAGTACATCGCGGTCCTCGGCCTTGGGGTACTCGTCAAACATCTGTACGATGGTAGATAAGGGTCTTCCCCGGCATCGATGGTACAGGTAAAACAAGCAATATTGTCCGCACACGCTACTGGTCAGGCTTTGCAACGTTTGACTGCTCCAACACCACGTCTCTGTGCCTTGATCCATGAAGTCTGTTAAATCGGGATGGAGGGGTGGCAGGCCGTACGGGTCAAAGTATTCGCCCTGCTGTTCTGTCAAGTACACGGCCACCCAATGTTCACCGGGCCGATCCATCGGGTCCGTGTTGAGAACGTAAGCAGCAGGATACACCCGGTCTAATGGAAACACATCTCGGCCGAACACCCCTTGAAACATCATACGTGTCTCTGGGTCATTCTCCAGCACGGTGGTTATCTGGTCTGTATTCATGTTAGGTGGAGAAGTCACACAGCACGTTGCGCGCCTTGTCCACTTGAATGATGTTGTCAAACTCGGCGTAGCAGATCACATTGACGGTGCTCCGGAGGGCTCGTAGAAAGTGGATTTCCAACCGTAAGTTGCCTTGCTTGGCCAGGGCCAGCTGATGGTCGTTCTCTAAGGTGGGGGTCAGATCGAAACAGAACAACGTGTATCCGTTCCCGTAGTCCTCCTGACTGATGAAATTTCCTTCGTCCTGGTTGATTTAACCGGTGGCTGTAAACAGGCTCTGATAGGCTCGAATGAAATTCGCGCGCCCAAAGTTCGGTGTTAAGGCCGTGGCTGGCACCTGTTGTCCATCCACATGCAGGGCCACAAAACTGATGCCGAAATGTTTAAAGTCAAACGGATTCTCTGGGTAGGCTCCACTGAAACTGGTATTTTCCACACAGGCCAGGATCAATCGCTTGGGTAGTTCCCCCAGGAACAGGTTTTCTTTGTTGGCGCTCATATTTCCAGCAGACACACAGAACACTTTGGTTTGTACACGTCGGATAGGGTACTGGGCTGGTTTTGTTTCCAAGGCTTTCATGTGTCCCAATTGAACGGCTGGATTCGGTTTCACTTTTTGGACATACAGGACTGCGTCTTCGATGACAATCTTATAGTCAGCTACATGCGCCTCTACGTTAGTGGCCATCAAGGCGAAGGTCGGAGGCGCCCGTATCAGTCGGATTTTGATGGGGATCTTGTTCAAGAGGTATCGGTCTTGCATGAACATGTCTGCGTGCAGTCAACCGATCATATCCACCGAGACACCGTTCGCGGTCAAAGCCTTCCGTTTGCTATATCCCGTATTGTCGTTCTCTGCGCCCATGTGCTCGGCTTTGCCCTGATAGAATAAAGCGGCTGTCAGTTGAGATTTTTTAGCCTCTCGCCCATGCGACAACACCGCCTCGATGTAGGCTCGATAGGGGTACGTGTTGGTCGAGTCACTGATGAGTTTGTCGCTGAGAAATATGAGTGCAGCCAGAGATTCGTCGGGCCCACCGTTGCTTGGTCGGCGATTCTGGTGCCATCTCCATTGACGACCTTGGCTTTCACATACAAGTATGTATGGGCTAAATCCACATAGGCCGTATCCGCATTACTGATGGTGAACTCGATGGGCCCCGTTGCGTTGATGCTGGACAGCGGGAGATGCTCCACCCATAATCCTTGTTCGGCACTGGTCTGTGTGGGCGGCACGGTCCACAAATCAAATTCACTGTTGGTGGAGGGGCAGGACTCGGCGTGGATCAAGGACATGTTTAAGAAAAGATATCCCGGGTCTTCGATGTGCGTCGTCGCTGGATCGTTCGTCGACTGGTGCGTGGTCTCGGTGGGGCAGCTCTTTTATTCCCTACGGTGCGTTGTGCTTTGGCCACCAAGACGCCTCCCGCTTCTTTGGCCCGCCGTTTCAAGGCTTCTTTAGGTGCCGTACCCCCCAAGACATCACCGGCCACTTGCAGTCCACTGCGTACCGCTTGTTTGCCGATTGCTTTCATCCCACGCGTCACCAAGGGCAGGAACGTTTTGACGATGCTCCCGAGTATGTTGCCCAGTCCATGTCCACGTTGCATGCGTGCACCACTAAAAACCGGAAAGCAACCCCCGGCCTGTTGGGCATAATAGTCCATATAGCTGCGTGCATCGCACTCGTAAGGCACCTTCATTATGCAAAGTGGGGAGCACGTGCTTGTCGAAAATGAAGTGTCACCACCACTTTTCCGCGTTCGAATGCCACCGGTCGTCCTGTGTCATCTCTTATATCCACCGTGATCGTGTTGATGTGTGCTTGTCGTACGGGCAGGTAGAGCATGTGGGTGAAACTGTGAGTGACTTGATGTCCATACAACTTTTTAATGGGGACCACCCGTAACAGAGGTGTGTTGATATCGCCCACGATGTGGCTGTCCACCACGTCCGAGTAGACGTAGAGTCCGTACATACCCGACTTCATATCCATCGGGATCTCGCCTTTGTGTGCGGTGGGACCAGCGAACGTCCGTAGATCGAAGCCCAGCATTTGCTGTAGGATAGGACTCAGTACGACACTCGCGTTGGCGGTGACGATAAGCTCTGCCTTGTCGTTGTGTGCGTTGTAATCGAAGTTCACGTGATTCTTGAAGGGATAGGCTTTGATGGGGTTTGAAGTATTTGTGACCTCCCGTAGAGCCTTATAATGCAACAGTGTTGACAGCCCACCCATGAACTCCTTGGGAGTATCGTATTGGCCTTCGGGGAGGGTGAGTCGGGTGTCTTTTCCTTCGTAGGTCACCTCGTACCACACTTCATTGGCTCGCACGTTGTACCACGAGTGAGGGTATTGGATATCCACGAGGCCACATTCCCATCGTCCAGGTAAATGCAAAGGTTGCGGTAACTGGGTCACGTACTTGGCCACGGTGTTGCCAGGAAACACATCCAGCGAACTGTTACTGGGTAGGGTGAGGTAAAACATGGCGACTGAGCTGTCCTGCTGCTGCTGTTGGTTTTAATAGGTGTTCCAAGCCTTGGGCGGTTGTGTCCGGCGTCGTGTTCGTCGCGTTGACTTGCTACGTGTCACGGCTCTGGAGATGTGGGGTGTCCTGATCAAGGGTGGTTTTTTAAAGGTTTGAAAAGAAGGTGCCCGTTGTGGTGGTGGAGTTTTGGGGGGTGACTCCGGTTCCCAGTCGGCTTCCCAAGAAGGTAGTGGGCCACTCGGCGATTGCTGGGTTTGCTGCATAAAGGCCCAGCAGTGGGGGTTCCCCACCAATTCCTGTGGTACATGCATGTCTTTCAAGCCTTGAGCAAAGACCTCCCATCCTCGAGGATCCGTGTGCGATCTGCGTTTACGCATCAGGTCATTCACTAAATCCGTCATGTGGATGCCGGGGACCACCTGATTCTGTACCAGGAGTTCGCCTTTATCATTCCAAGTCATGTTAGGATTCTGTTTCATCCGTTGTAATACCAGGCCAGCTTGTTTCTTGAACGATGCAGGTACACGCTTCAGCACTTCGTCTTCCACCCACTGTGGGGCTGTGGGTGGTACCCCTGGTAATGGCGGCTGTTGGAGCGGTGCTGAGGTCGGCGGGCTGTCACGTGGTGGTGGTGGTGGGGTAGAGAGGGTTTTGTATTGGTCCATGAACGTCATGTACCGTTGAAGCGTCTCACTGTCGCTTAACCCCGGTCTCTGTAAGATCTGTTGCATCTCTCCATCGAGGGTGTTTATGGTCTTCACCGTAGGTGGGACAGGGTAGGGCGATTGGAGGTTTTGAAGGAAATGTGGTTCGACGAGGACCATTTTTTTCGTGTGGTTCATTGTCGGCCAAAGAGTCCACCCAATACTGGACCCAACACGGAAGCGGCCAACGGTGCTAAGATGGCCCCGAGAAAGCCGCCTTTCTGTAACACCTTTTTCTTTTGTGTTTGAGGGACCCGCTTGTGGACTAGGGTTCGGAGACCTGTCTTATGCTTGGCCAACTTGGTCTTCTGAGCCGGAGTCAGTGGTACGTTGCCTTTTAACGGGTTGTACCCGATCTCGCACAGACAGCGTACAAGGTCAGGGTCCGCACCGCGTACAATGGTTCGGACCAACTCGGGTGGGGCCGTCTTCAATACACGGAGCGTGGGAGCGTGCTTCCGTACTCGCGCAGACATCATGTACAACTAATGCTAGAACCCACAACTCTGCCCTTTTTATCCACCTCAGAGACAAAGTCAACCCTGCTGTGGTATTCATTCTTTTCATTATCCCCATCATCAAACACACACACCCCAGCTGGGGGCGCCACTGTGGGTGTGTTTACATTATTTTTGCATGTACACGTGGTGGGCCTCTCCGGGAAAGATGCCGGTCCGTAGTCGAAGGTGGTCGGGGGTGGCTTGCTTGAGGTCGAAGAGCATATACCCGTGCTGAGGGTTGTGGCATCTTTAAAGGCTTCCAACGCAAACGGTGTGCGGCCGGGATACATCTGTCTCGCCAGGTGCAGCAGTTGAGTGGTATCTCTCGGGTTTTTGAAGACCACCAGGTAGTGGGCATTTAAGCTAATGTTCCGATGTTCTTTGTTTTTACTGAACAGATTCTGCACAATGTAGATGATGCTGAGCCGTCGATTGTGGCTGCCTTTGGTAAAGAGTTGGATGATCCGCACATCCATCTCCGCCATGAGATCGTCCAGAACCACCAAGGTGTCGGGTTCCAAATCGGCCAGGTTGGGTAGGCTTTCCACGAACGTGATGTGGGGCATTGCTGCACACGCTTCCTGCCATTCTCCGTAACACCACACGACTCGAGCAATGGGTGGGGTGGTCATGCTGTCGGCGTGTTGAAGGAGCTTCCTGACCAAGTGCGTTTTGCCGGAGCCCGTCGGTCCTGCGATGACGCAAGTGAAGGGATGCTGCCAACGGGGGTCCATGGTTGGAGGTGTATCCGTTGTCGTGGTAACCCGCTCTTGTAAATTTCGCACGAGTGAACTGGAGTGGTGGTGGGTACAACGTCGGTCGTCGTTGTCTGTTCACTGTCAGGGATGATGATGGTGGTGGGTACAACGTCGGTCGTCGTTGTCGGTTCACTGTGAGGGATGAAATCCGGTGGGTCGTCAGACGTAGTGGGTGTACTTGGTGTAGGTGTGGCGTTTGGTGTGGAGCTCGACGTGGCTTGTACACGGGGTGTGGTGGTGGTGACTGGGCTCGATACGGGTTGACTGGTGCTCTCTGTAGACCGGTTTCACTGGTGGCTGGTGTTCTCAATTGGTTAAGTAACGTGCTGACATAGGCTACATCGTAAAACACACCTCCGTACAACACACTCAGCAGGGTTAGCACTATCACCACAAAGCCCACTTGCGCTTTGCGCGTTTTGGGAGACGCTGTGTTCAGAGGCAGCTGCTGTTGGTCAATAGCACTGTGGTCGGACGTGGAATGAAGGAGGACGGTAGTGGTGTCTGGCTTTATAGTCGTTTCACCTGGTTGGCAGCGACCCAGGAATTGAAGGAACTGGGCCAGCCTTGCCATTTGACGAAATGAAACAGTTTGCCACGTCGATGTTCCGTTTTCAAAATCTGCTCCACCGTGTAGTAGTCTTGCTGTGTTTTGACGACAGCCTGTAATTCCGTCTCGTAAAACGTCCTTAGCAACGGTTCCCCTTGAAGATCTTCCAGTTCATAGACTCGCTGCTGTCGGGCTAGGCGCCGTTTAATCAGCAAGTGCTCATCGCTCCAGTTGGGCAAGTAACTTTTCTCGAACTTGCCCTTGACTTTACTGATCCGTACAGGGTCCCCGACCTTGTACACCGCCCTCGTCGTTCGCTGCGATGCCCTGGGGTACAAGACACGCCGGACTTGGGCTTCATTGCGTTGGGTCACGGTAATGGGGGGCTCTCTCTATACTCCGGTGATAGGCTCGATTGTAACCACTCACAAGTTTCGGGAGAACATCGATGTACCGCCTTGTATTCTTATAGGTGAAATATTTATACATACGGCCTTTGAATGTCCTATTGGGACACCACCACGGAAGCCTTGGTCTCGGTGGCACGTGAAAAGAAAAACACCTTCTGGGCTTTCAGAAACTGTTTGGAACGATCTGTTGAGGAATTCCAGTGCCTTCCGTCGGTTTACGACTCTGAGGTTTGCCCGGTCGCCCACGAAGATGTCTTTGGGCGCCGTATGAGATTCGCCCCATTTTCGTCCGGATGGGTGCCACCGCATACTTGGATAGGATATCGATGCACGTCAAGATATACCGATTCCCATCGTTGGCGTGTTTGTAAGGCGCGCTCATATCGACCAAATCCGCTTGCCACTGGGGCAGCTCTAGCCACTCCCGACCCGGTTCCGTAGAAAATGGCGACGGACAGATCGATGTAAGGTATAGGTGTCTTGTCTTCTTAACCAATCCCGGACTTGGGCACGTTGTATCCCCTGGGGTTTGGCCGCTCGATAGAGAGCCGACAATGCACTATAGGCTGCCGGACTGTCGGGACTGTAGTATAAGTTATCCAACACCTTCTCCCAGCGCTTCATGGTGACAAAATTATGATGGACCCTGGCTCTATCGTTTATTTATAACGGGTATATCTTGGGCCAGAGTTTCTTTCTGATTTTCTTCGTTGGCTTCCACAGTGTCCATGGTAAATGACCAGTCCAACTCGTCTGATGACCGCTTGATAAGCACTTGATCCACATCTACCACGGCATCTTCCAATGCAGACCTTAGATCAGGGTGAAGGGTAAAATGC
>JAVTVY010029520.1:0-12607 GCA_036873755.1 Hanleya hanleyi | reverse complement strand
ATAATAATTTTCACCTGGGTGATAATGATATGGCCCAGGTGAAAACAATTTCCACCTGATAATAATATCCCCCAGGTGGAAATAATTTCCACGTGATAATTATATCGCATGGGTAAAAATAATTTCCACCCAAGTGAGAATAATATTCCCCAAGTGATAATAATATCCTCCGGGTGATAATTTCCATCCAGGTGAGAATAATTTCAACACAGGTGAAAACAATTTTCAACAATGAGAAAATAATATCACCAGTGTGAGAATAATGTCCACCTAGGTGATGATATCACACGGGTGAGAATAATTTCCAACCAGGTGAAAATAATTTCCACCTGATAATAAAATCACCCAGGTGAGAATAATTTCCACCCAAGTGATAATAATATCGCCTGGGGGGGGGGTGGCAATAATTTCAAACCAGATGAAAATAATTTTCACCTGATAATAAGATCATCAATACTATTTCGTTCATATCACGACGTTGGTTCCTTTTCCTTTTCACACCCAGAAACCACACGGGTGGGGTCGTATTCCCATCACACCCGGGATCCCCACGGGTGCCCCAGTTAGTCTCTTCTTATGACAAGCTCTCTGAGGAGCTGAGACCTATTCTTAACATGACCTGAAGTGTGCACACCGACACCCCAGGTCAATCTCCGGGAGCCTCATGGGGTCAGGTGATAATATCACCTGGGTGAGAATAATTTCCACCCAGGTGAAAATTATTTCCACCCAACTGATCATAATTTCACCCAGGTGGAAATTTCCACCCAAATGAAAATAATTTACACCTAGGTGATGATAATATCATGCGGGTGAGAATAATTTTCATGTGATAATAATATCGCCCAGGTGACAATAATTTCCAACCAGCTGGTTGAAAATAATTTCAACCGGATAATAATATCACCCGAGTGAAATAATTGCCACCCAGGTGATAATAATATTCCCCACGTGATAATAATATCACCTGGGTGATAATAATTCCCACGCAGCTGTTAATAATATCATTAATAAAATTATTCCACCCAGCTGATAATATCGCCCAGCGGAAAATTTCTACACCCAGATGAAAATCATATCACCTGGGTCTGAATAATTTCCACCCAGGTGAAAGTTCTATCTAGGTGATAAAAATTCCCACCAGGTGATTAAAAAATTGATATATTTAAAAAAAAACAGTGTCACTTTTGTACTAATCTCATATATATTTCACTCACGTCTTTCCTCGGGAGAGGTGCAGAAAGAACGAAATGGCCTCTGGACTAAAAGATGGCAATGAGAGTTGCCTCCCCTTAAACATACAATTCTCTTTGGCTGAACCCAGCAGTAGAAATTACCACAGTTCGTTTGGGAATAAAAAGAAAAGAAACAGGGTACACCCCTGTCACAGAGCCATATCTCACATATATATAAACTTTATAACCCTGTATATATGTTACTAATAATGTATTACTTATAAAACAGGGCTATTCCACCAAGCGCCTCCACTCAAAGTTTTCAAATTTGGCGATACATATCGCATGCTGATAGCAAAAATACGAACGTAGCGCAAGATCTATGGCGCTACGTTTCGTAACATGTGTCTAATTCCGCTTAACCCGGGGCTAGGGGCCGTATGAGCCCATGTACTTCAAGATCCTCATGGTACTCATATGAACAGGCACAATCAAAGCGTGGCTGAGGTACATCATTTTTAGATGACGACTCCATAACGAATATTATGGATTAAGAATACTGATCAGCGATACGGATTTGATATTTTGGAACATCATGATGTCTTGCCGGCATCATTGAAAACTGTTGACCGCTTCTCTCTTGCAGGAAACAAGCCCATGTTTATGTATACTTTTGTCTTTTTGAATTTGGTGCTAATACTGTTATATGGAAATGGAATAGGTCTTTGGATTATGGACGCGGATATTCTCTAATGGACGACGGCTGGATTATGAATGACGGACTAGACGCTTGTAATGTACATGTATCAAATACAAGCGTCTGTTCCATCATTCATAATTCAGCCGTTGTCCATCAAAGAATATCCGCGTCCATGATCCAAAGACCTATTCCCTATTCCATATATCAGTATTAGCACCAAATTCAAAATGACCATCATAGTATACATAAACATAGGCTAGTTTCCTGCAAGAGAGAATCGGTCAGCAGAAGCGGTCTAGAATCCTAAATGAATTTCTGCATTTTGACTACCGTACCTCATTGAACAGACCCGGATATCAGACTATGTATTTACCTTCCACATGCAGTTTATAAAGCAGATTTTTCACAATAAAAATGAAGCAAAGCCATGGCTTACTCGCACATTATTCAGAGAACAAAGAAGAAGCTGTCTGCGCAGTGACCCATGTCTGGGTCTGATCAGCTACTGGTTCGTATATTTTCACATAAGCCCATCGTTTAGGAGATTATTTTCAACCCGTTATAGCAGACATCATTTCATACATATGTACTATATATTCCCAGGGTTCAAAGAAAGTGTCATTATGCTTAGAATAATGTGGAATTTGGCAAATATTACGTGAAAAAATGCTGGCTATCATAAGTTCAATATGGTCTCCTGGATTAAAACTTAGGGCCTACCTCAAATGAAATTAGCTGATGAGTTGAAGTCACGAGTTAATGAACAGAGAGGCTATTCTTTGTAATGTACAAACCCTTGCTGAACATAAATTGCTGGGCATCATCAACCATAGAAGAGTGCTGGGGTTGTGCTGGACACCATCAACCATACAACACTGCTGGGTTATGCTGGATCCCATTAACCATAGAAGGGTACTGGGTACCATCATCCATGGAACACTGCTGGGATTGAGATGGGCACCATCACACAGAGACGACTGCTGGGGTTGTGCTGTGCAGCATCACCCAGAGACGACAGCTGGGGTTGTGCTGGGCAGCATCAACCCTAGAAGACTGCTGGGGTTGTACTGGGCACCATCACTCACAGACAATTGATGGGGTTGTGCTGTGCAGCATCAACCAGAGAATACTGATGGGGTTGTACTGGACCCCATCACCCAGAGAAGACTGGTGGGGTTGTGCTGGGCACCATCACACAGAGATAACTACTGGGGTTGAGCTGAGCACCATCAACCATAGAACACTACTGGGTTGTGCTGGACACCATCAACCATAGAAGAGTGCTGTGGTTGTGCTGGACACCATCAACCATAAAATACTGATGGGGTTGTGCTGGACACCATCACCCAGAAAAGACTGCTGGAGTTGAGCTGGGCACCACCAGCCATAGAACACTGCTGGGGTTGTGCTGGTCACCATCAACCATAGAACACTGCTGGAGTTGTCCTGGGCACCATCACCCAGTGACAACTGCTGGAGTTGTGCTGTGCAGCATCAACCAGAGAATACTGATGGGGTTGTGCTGGACACCATCACCCAGAGAAGAATACTGGGGTTGTGCTGGGCATCATCACCCAGTGACAACTGCTGGAGTTGTACTGTGCAGCATCAACCATAGAATACTGATGGGGTTGTGCTGGACAACATCACCCAGAAAAGACTGCTAGGGTTGTGCTGGGCACCAACACCCAGAGAAGACTGCTGGGGTTTGGCTGGGCACCATCAACCTTAGAACACTGCTGGGGTTGTGGATGACGCCATCAACCATATAATACTGCTGGGGTTGTGCTGGACACCATCAAGCATAGAATACTGATGGGGTTGTGCTGGACACCATCACCTAGAGAAGACTGCTAGGGTTGTGCTTGGGCACCATCGCCCAGAGAAGACTGCTGGGGTTGAGATGGGCACCATCAACCATAGAACACTGCTGGGGTTGTGCTGGACACCATCAATCATAGAACACTGCTGGGGTTTGGCTGGGCACCATCAACCATTGATGTGTGCTGGGGTTGTGCTAAGCACCATCAACCATAGAGCAGTGCTGGGATTGTGCTGTGCAGCATCAACTAGATAAGAATGCTGGGGTTGTGTTGGGCACCAGTAAACATATGAGACTGCTGGGGATGTGCTGGGCACCATCACCCAGAGACGACTCCTGGGGTTGTGTTGTGCAACATCACTCAGAGAAGACTTGATAGGGTTGTGCTGGACACCATCACACAGAGAATTCTGCTGGGTTTTGTGTTGGGCACCATCAACCATAGAAGACTGCTGGTGTTGTACTGGGCACCGTCAACCACAGAAGAATGCTGGGCTTGTGCTGGGCACCAGCAACCATATAAGACTGCTGGGGTTGTGCTGGGCACCATCACACAAAGAAAACTGCTGGTTTGTGCTGGGCACCATCAACCATAGAATACTACTGGGGTTGTACTGGGCACCATCAACCATAGAAGACTGCTGGGGTTGTACTGGGCACCATCAGCCAGAGACAACTGCTGGGGGTGTGCTGTGCAGAATCACCCAGAGACGACTGACGGGGTTGTGCTGTTCAGCACCACCCAGAGAAGACTGCTGGGATTGTGCTGGGCACCATCACCCAGAGAAGACTGCTGGGGTTGTCCTTGGCACCAGTAACCATATAACACTGTTGGAGAAGTGCTGGATATCATCACCCAGAGACAACTGATACGGTCGTGCTGTGCAGGATCAATCAGAGAAGACTGATGCGGTTGAGCTGGGCACCATCACACAGAGACGACCGCTGGGGTTGTGCTGTGCAGCATCATCCAGATACGATTACTGGGGTTGTGCTGGGCACCAACAACCATAGTAGACTGCTGGGGTTGTACTGGGCACCATAACCCAGGGAAAACTGCTGGGGTTGTGCTGTGCAGCATCAACCAGAGAAAACGGATGAGGTTATGCTGGACACCATCACCCAGAAAAGGCTGCTGGGATTGTGCTGGGCACCATCAACCATAGAAAACTGCTGGGGTTGTACTGGGCACCATCACCCAGAGAAAACAGGTGGTGTTGTGCTGTGCAGCAATAACCAGAGAAGACTGCTGGTGTTGTGCTGGGCACCAGCAACCATTTAAGACTGCTGGGGTTGTGCTGGGCAAAGTCAACCATAAAAGACAGCTGGGTTTATGCTGCGCACCATCACCCAGAGAAGACTGCTGGCGTTGTGCTGGGCACCCTCACCAAGAGAGGACCTGAGGTTGTCGTGGGCACCATCCACCATATAAGACTGCTGAGGTTGTGCTGTGCACCTTCACATAGAGAAGACTCCTGGGTTGTGCTTGGCCCTATGAACAATAGAAGACTGCTGGGCACCATCAACCATGGCAGACCACTAGGATTGTGCTGGGCACCATCACTCAGAGGCGACTGCTGCAGTTGTGCTGTGCAGCGTCACCCAGAGAAGACAGCTCGGGTTGTGCGGGGAACCGCCAACCATATAAGACTACTGGGGTTGTGCTGGGCACCATCAATCATAGAACACTGCTGGGGTTTAGCTGGGCACCATCAACCATTGATGTGTGCTAGGGTTGTGCTAAGCACCATCAACCATAGAGCTGTGCTGGGATTGTGCTGTGCAGCATCAACTAGATAAGAATGCTGGGGTTGTGTTGGGCACCAGTAAACATATGAGACTGCTGGGGATGTGCTGGGCACCATCACCCAGAGACGACTCCTGGGGTTGTGCTGTGCAACATCACTCAGAGAAGACTTGATAGGGTTGTGCTGGACACCATCACCCAGAGAATTGTGCTGGGTTTTGTGTTGGGCACCATCAACCAGAGAAGACTGCTGGGGTTGTGCTGGGCACCATCAACCATATAAGACTGCTGGGGTTATGCTGGGTACCATCACACAAAGAAAACTGCTGGGTTGTGCTGGGCACCATCAACCATAGAAGACTGCTGGTGTTGTACTGGGCACCGTCAACCACAGAAGAATGCTGGGCACCAGCAACCATATAAGACTGCTGGGGTTGTGCTGGGCACCATGACACAAAGAAAACTGCTGGTTTGTGCTGGGCACCATCAACCATAGAATACTACTGGGGTTGTACTGGGCACCATCAACCATAGAAGACTGCTGGGGTTGTACATGGCACAATCAGCCAGAGACAACTGCTGGGGGTGTGCTGTTCAGAATCACCCAGAGACGACTGACAGGGTTGTGCTGTTCAGCACCACCCAGAGAAGACTGCTGGGATTGTGCTGGGCACCATCACCCAGAGAAGACTGCTGGGGTTGTCCTTGGCACCAGTAACCATATAACACTGTTGGAGAAGTGCTGGATATCATCACCCAGAGACAACTGATACGGTCGTGCTGTGCAGGATCAATCAGAGAAGACTGATGCGGTTGAGCTGGGCACCATCACACAGAGACGACCGCTGGGGTTGTGCTGTGCAGCATCATCCAGATACGATTACTGGGGTTGTGCTGGGCACCAACAACCATAGTAGACTGCTGGGGTTGTACTGGGCACCATAACCCAGGGAAAACTGATGGGGTTGTGCTGTGCAGCATCAACCAGAGAAAACGGATGAGGTTGTGCTGGACACCATCACCCAGAAAAGGCTGCTGGGATTGTGCTGGGCACCATCAACCATAGAAAACTGCTGGGGTTGTACTGGGCACCATCAGCCAGAGACAACTGCTGGGGGTGTGCTGTGCAGAATCACCCAGAGACGACTGCTGGTGTTGTGCTGGGCACCAGCAACCATTTAAGACTGCTGGGGTTGTGCTGGGCAAAGTCAACCATAAAAGACAGCTGGGTTTATGCTGCGCACCATCACCCAGAGACGACTGCTGGGGATGTGCTGTACAGCATCACTCGAGAGAAGACGGATAGGGTTGTGCTAGACACCATCACCCAGAGAAGACTGCTGGCGTTGTGCTGGGCATCCTCACCAAGAGAGGACCTGAGGTTGTCCTGAGTACCATCCACCATATAAGACTGCTGAGGTTGTGCTGTGCACCTTCACATAAAGAAGACTCCTGGGTTGTGCTTGGCCCTATGAACAATAGAAGACTGCTGGGCACCATCAACCATGGCAGACCGCTAGGATTGTGCTGGGCACCATCACTCAGAGGCGACTGCTGCAGTTGTGCTGTGCAGCGTCACCCAGAGAAGACAGCTGGGGTTGTGCGGGGAACCATCAACCATATAAGACTGCCGGACACCATCCCAGAGAAGACTGCTGGGGTTGTGCTGGGCACCACCAGCAAGATAAGACTGCTGGGGTTGTGCTGTGCAGCATCATCCAGAGAAGACCGATGGGGTTGTGATGGGCACCATCACCCAGAGGAGACTGCTGGGGTTACGTCGGTAGAGTTTAGCTGATTGACTGACTACATCACGTGGTGTTGATTTCAGGGAATTCCTTCTTATAGTTGCCGAAAGTAGACTGAAAATGGATACGCGCGATCCTATGAGAAGTCGTTTTACTTTTTATTCAGTATTTGGTGATATCAAATATTTGTTGATATCATGAAATGATTTACTAATATCATCAAACGGTTTGGTGATATCAGTAAATGATTTGATGATATCTCTAAATATTTGATATTAGCAAATATTTGGTGATATCAGTAAATCATTTCATGATATCAACAAATATGTGATGATATCACCAAATACTGAATAAACAGTAAAACGGCTCGCCAAAGGATCGTGCGTATCCATTTTCAGCCTACTTTTGGCAACTGTAAGAGGGAATTCCCCGTAATCAACACCACGTGGTGTCGTCAGCCAATCAGCTAAACTCTACCGACGTAACCCCAACGTAACCCGCTAACTTATTGCTCAAATCTTCACCTGCTATCAATGTATGCCATACTCCTCCCATCTGGAGATCCCTGCAATAGAAATTATCTCCCCTTGATTGTCCGCTAGGTGGCGTGCCTCCGCGCATGTCCGTCCTCTCTTGTTTTGTTGCAGTCTTGGAAGCAAGACCTGTTTTCGAAGAGTCTCTGTAAACCAGTAAATCCAAGATATTATAGACGTATCCTAGGATTATTTGTGCTGAAATATTCATTCTAGACTAACGATATCTGTCAAGCACACTAAACGATATAAATCTTGTCGACATATTTGGCCCAAAGAAGACTCGCATTTGTTTTGTTTCAAATGCCGGGCCCAAATTTGTTATAGACAGGTTACCTGTTGTAAGTGTGTGGACTGGGGCGATCTGACCTCGCACAGATACACTGGGGCACGGCGTAAAGTCCTACTCAAGGCGGTCGCCGATATAAAAAAGTCCTGGTGAGAAACAATCAGCCACGCAAGCCCCAATTTTCAGAGACGGCAATCAAGCCAGCACCAGCCCCCGGATTCCGCCAAGTGGGAAGGTGGTACAGTCTGCAAAAGGTCTTGGCGAGAATTCTCAGTTGAAGGGAATCAAGCCCACCTTCATCTTGGAGACTCCACAAACCGACGAGAGGAACCGGGCCCCAGTCACCAACCAGAATATTAACTCGGACGGGGCCCGGGACCAGCCTAATGACTGGGACACTGTACCTCATATCGGGATTCCGGTTGTTACAGACTAACTTCTTCCAGAAGTAGAAGTTTTTCACCATCCCAGTCCTGGGACAACAGTCGTTCTTCTTCCGGTTCCCGTGGACGACGGTCCTCCAAGTCTTCCTCTCGTACTCTGTCTGGATCCTGAACTCCGGACAAGAGTGGGAGAGAAGACAAGTCTGACTCCAAGCTTCTGAGGATGACCCGAGACCGGACAAGGACCCCAGAACGGGCCTCCAAGGACAAGACTAAAGTCCGGACCCGAATTCCGGAACGGGACTTCAAGTCAAGATCAAGCGGTGAAAAGATGAAAGACCGGCCCCGGAACGGGGCCCCAAGTTGAAGTCAACAGTGGACAATTACAAGCGTCTAGTCCGTCATTCATAATCCAGCCGTCGTCCATTAGAGACTATCCGCGTCCATAATCCAAAGACCTCTTCCATTTTCCATATAACAGTATTAGCACCAAATTCAAAAAGACAATCATAGTATACATAAACATAAGCTTGTTCCCTGCAAGAGAGAAGCGGTCAACAGTTTTCAATGATGCCGGCAAGACATCATGATGTTCCAAAAATATCAAGACCGAATCCGGCACCCGAACCAGGACGCCAAGTCAAAGTCAACATCGGACAAGACTAAAGACTGGACCCGGGCCCTGGACTGTGACGACAACTCTAAGTCCACATTCTAAGACCACATTCGTTCTAGATCCCGAACTCCCCCTCGTGATCGATGTTGCAGATCCAGGAGCCTTTTCCTTTCCTCACATCATCATAGTTCTCGGCGGTTGATTCCAGGGACAGGAAAGGAGGTGAGGAGGCAGATACTCATCGCCGTCATCGACGATTACCGATCAAGGCACCATCAATCGGAGGCCAAGTCCAGGGACGTACCTAGGGGATCCGAAGCTACTAAAGTCACAGCGGACCCCCGGGTTCAATTGATCTCCGTCCACGACACTCGGACTCAATATCGTGCCCATTTCCGGTAGGCTTGGCGACGGTGGTGAGTGAGAGAAGTTGGTCGTCCAGTTCTGAACGTCATAATCTGACCAGCGAGATTATTCTTCGGAGTATCACCGCCAGATGTCTTCAGCATCCTCACCGGTAAAATCATCCTCATCAACTCATGGTGCAGTAGAGGAGCACGACGAGATGGCTTTTAATGCCAAGGTCGCAGTTTTATTCACCTTGCGCTCGCAGATGCCGAGGTCGGAGAAAGACAATCAGGATGCGGACTCCGATGAACCACCTCCCAAGCGCAAGGGGGCAACGGCGATATCACTTTTCCCCGCAGACAAGCCAGCCTCGGTTGAAACCCCCTTGACATGTTCGCCCTCACCGGAGTCTTTACTGTTGATGAAGGATTTGGACCTTGAAAAAGCCGAATACTTATAACTTCTATGCTCTTCACAACACTGTGCTTCCAACTAAACACCCGAAGCTGGACAGGGACTTAGACAGAGTGTTGAAGGTCACCAAGCCGCCCCGGTCGTACTTCCAGCCAAACAGGCCTACTTGGGTGAGGATATGATGTTGGCACAGCATAGGATTATACATTATACACTGATTAGTCCCTGGTAGCGACGTCTAAGTTGATGCATGACCCCGCTTACCGACAAGAAGACGCAGATGGCAAAGTTACTGTCGTACTATCCTTGACACAACTTGATTTCTTTATGAAGTTTTTCGACATGTTGAACAAGGCCAATGCTCATGTCATGGAGACCGGCCTCTTCGCCTACGCCACCACGATCCAAGCTCAACGTTCGGCCTATGTAAAAAATCCAAAGACAGAGGTCCTTCAGCCTGTTCAGACGGAACTGGTACACCAACCGTTGTCTTTTTAACAACGCTATCTCAGTCGCCATGCCACCTGTCAATGATGAAAAGACCTCCCGTCTTGTTGGTGCCCTAGCTCAAACACCAGGCAAAAGCAAGGGCAAAGGCAAGTCTACTAGAGGAGGACACCACGGACAGTCTTCCTGTCAGGACTCGGGTGCCTTCTCTAACCAACATACCCAGGCTAATTTTCATAGCAGCCGTAGAAAAAAATCTTCCGATAGAGGCAGTGGTAATTACAAGCGTCTGGTCCGTCATTCATAATTCAGCCAGCGTCCATTAGAGAATATCCGCGTCCATAATCCAAAGACCTATTCCATATTCCATATAACAGTATTAGCACCAAATTCAAAATTAGCACCAAATTCAAAAAGACAACCATAGTATACATAAACATAGGCTTGTTTCCATTGCAAGAGAGAAGCGGTCAACAGCTTTCAATGATGCCGGCAAGACATCATGATGTTCCAAAAATATCAAATCCGTATCGCTGATCAGTATTCTTAATCCATGATATTCGTTGTAAAGTCGTCATCTAAAGAATGATGTATATCAGTCACGCTTTGATTGTGCCTGTTCCTATGAGTACCATGAGGATCTTGAAGTACAAGGGCTCAAACGGTCCCTAGCCCCGGGTTAAGCGGAATTAGACACAAGTTACGAAACGTAACGCCATAGATCTTGCACTCTACGCTCGTATTTTGCTATCAGCATGCGATATGTATCGCCAAATTTGAGAGACTTTGAGTGGAGGCGCTTCGTGGTGTAGCCTTGTTTTATAAGTTTCTGCAACAATGTTTTGTGACGTTGATTAAAATCGTCACATTTAACATAGGATCTAGCAAATGCTACAAGGCGCGATATGTATACGCCATATGCAGGTCCCATTGGAATATTACTGTCCAGAAAGGGATAGTTTACGATGTCAAAATTGTAATCATCTCTTTTGTCATACAGTCGACGAGAGAGAAGGCCCGCTTAATTTTTATAGAGATATAGGTCTAAATATGATGTGCCTGTAGGGTTATCTGTAGTTTCCTTCAAATCCAGTGAAGGTGAATATATATATCCTTCACTGCTTCATTTATAAGCGATTATCTACAGCGAGAAAATCGTCTATATAGCGTTTGGTGAATGAGAAGGAACGGGCTTTGAATGGATCGGTTTTTGAAAGCGCCCGCATATAGTCATATCCATAAGAGAACAGATATAGGTCAGCCAATAGGGGTGCACAATTAGTACCCATCGGAATATCTATATGCTGTTGATATATTGTGTTGCCAAATTTCACATAGATATTTTTAATGAGAAATTCAAGCAACTCTATAAACAAAGAAACATCCCATGAATGATATCTCTTGTATGTGGTAGAGCTAAAGAATGCTTTACGGCTTCCGACATTAATATATCTACGAGCAATTTTCTTGAACACAGATATTATTAATGAACTTAGAGGGTCAATAAGGTCCTGATGAGGGATTGTAGTATAGAGAGTCGAGAAATCTCATGTGGATACATGTCTGTACGGTATGTGACCTTTAGCATCAAGTTTTTTCCGTAAGACATTTGAGTTTTTCAATATCCACAAAACATTCAAGGCCAGAGTTTTTAGAAATCGTGGAGCAATAGCTTTCCCAAAATGCTTTTGTATGGTGATTTATGCATCTCGGGAGTCTAGTATACTTTTGGTATATCGTTATGTTTGGTTGGAAGACAAACACCTCTTTCTCTGAGAAAAGGTTTTGTGATTGTTCAATAAATCATTCAGAGTAAATGCAGTTTGAGAGTAAGTAGACATATTTGATGACGATATGTTTACGCTCAATTCGTCAACCAGCACCTGGTAATAGTAATATTTACATATGAATATTATATTATTTGGAGCTTTGTCTGCTGGGACTATGACGAATTTACTCTGGAGATTTGCTAGAACTTGTTTTGCTTGGGGAAGGGTAATTCTGTCAATATGGCGGATTGTTTCAACGACCTTGCTCTTGGTGAGGTCCAGCCAATCAGCGAGTACTGTAGGTTCAACTTTTTCTCGCTTAGATCAATCAATAACGTACTGTTCCAAAGCAGACAGGACTATCTTCTGGTTGGCCTTCAGGTTTATATTTCTCGGCTCTCTATATTTAGGTCCCTTCAACAGGAGTAATCTTAGGTCCTTATCACTCACCACATCAAGGTCACCAGTCACAACATGTTTGCATGGTGTATAGATAAAAGTTCGACGATTCACAATCACAACTATAGCCTCCCGACGTGTATAAGTTCCAGTCAAACTCCTTGACAGCATTAGAGTAATTGAATATTGTGGTGGCTATAGATTCAGTATACTTATA
>JAVTVY010029519.1:0-128773 GCA_036873755.1 Hanleya hanleyi | reverse complement strand
GGACGCATTCGAACCGTGAATAGCCCATCTCGACCCCCAATACCTTCATGTACTGCCCGAAAATGTCCACTTTCGCTACTACTCGTACCGATGACGTCACCGATGACGTCACAGATGACGCGAACATCCCTCAAATCGGAATGTACACCCCGAGAACTACAAGATGACACCTTCGAGGACGCATTCGTACCGTGAATAGCCCATCTCGATCCCAAATACCTTCATGTACTGCCCGAAAATGTCCACTTTCGCTACTACTCGTACCGATGACGTCACCGATGACGTCAAAGATGACGCGGATACCCCTCAAATCGGAATGTACACCCCGAGAACTACAAGATGACACCTTCCAGGACGCATTCGAACCGTGAATAGCCCATCTCGACCCCAAATACCTTCATGTACTGCCCGAAAATGTCCACTTTCGCTACTACTCGTACCGATGACCTCACCGATGACGTCACAGATGACGCGAACATCCCTCAAATCGGAATGTACACCCGAGAACTACAAGATGACACCTTCCAGGACGCATTCGAACCGTGAATAGCCCATCTCGATCCCAAATACCTTCATGTACTGCCCGAAAATGTCCACTTTCGCTACTACTCGTACGATGACGTCACGATGACGTCACAGATGACGCGGACATCCCTCAAATCGGAATGTACACCCCGAGAACTGCAAGATGACACCTTCCAGGACGCATTCGAACCGTGAATAGCCCATCTCGACCCCAAATACCTTCATGTACTGCCCGAAAATGGCCACTTTCGCTACTACTCGTACCGATGACGTCACCGATGACGTCACAGATGACGCGAACATCCCTCAAATCGGAATGTACACCCCGAGAACTACAAGATGACACCTTTCCAGGACGCATTCGAACCGTGATTAGCCCATCTCGACCCCAAATAACTTCCTTCACTGCCCCAAAATGGCCACTTTACTTACTACAACCAACTGCGCATGCGCAGATTAACGCGACATGCATTCAAAAACACACCATTCTGACTCTACCCCACACAAGCTTCACTTTGACACCTCACACGACCCATTCGAACCGTGATTAGCTCATCTCTAACCCAAACACACCCCTACATAGCACCCAAAATGCCTGTTTTCTATACTACGGCCAGACTGCGCATGCGCAGACTATTGAACACGGACGAACCATTAGTGTAGTCAAGTGCTCCTCCACGAGAGCTTCAAAATAAGACCTCACTCGACCCCATTGGACCATTAGGGACTCACCTAGACTCCAACATGTCCACCCCGTATGGGCCTATACACCCATAGCCATGCAGTATAGGCCTATGGGCCTACCCAGGCCTCGGTGACTTTTTTCAAAAATTTCACCGATTCGCTCCGCAACACTTCCTATCGTGTTCTAAATGACGAGACGAGTAAAACGAGACCCCACAACCCTACCGCAAATGTATAGAAGTGGGTTTCCCAGTAGGATAAACATTGAACCTATACCCCAGTATGGGTCTATATGGGGCTCGGTGACTTTTTTCAAAAATTTCACCGATTCGCACGGGGACACTTCCTATCATGTTCTAAATGACGAGACGAGTAAAACGAGACCCCACAACCCTACCGCAAATGTATAGAAGTACGTTTTTCAGGGGGACAAACATTGATCCTATACCCTCAGTATGGGACTATATGGGGTTCGGTGACTTTTTTCAAAAATTTCACCGATTCGCACGGGGACACTTCCTATCATGTTCTAAATGACGAGACGAGTAAAACGAGACCCCACAACCTATACCGCAAATGTGGAGAAGTAGGTTTCCCAGGATGGTCCTATACCTGCCATACCCCATATAGGCATTTTCCCGTAATTTAGAATAAAGTCCGTATTCCGTATTTTTTCAGGAAAATTTTTACATACACCCACCCTGGAACTAGGGGGAGATAACTCTATTGATAGACAAGCCCCGTTAAGCCCGGCGACCTATATACCCCTCATACCCCATATAGGCATTTTCCCAGGTTTTTCGATAAAGTCCGTGTTCCGTTTTTTTCAGGAAAAATTTTACATGCACCCACCCAGCCATCAAATACCCCTTCACCTAGGCTTCACGTTGATACCTCACTCGACCCCATTCGACCATTAGGGGCTCCCCTAGATGCCAAAACGTCTATTTTCATACCCTTGGGCCACCGCGCATGCGCAGAATGCCGCTATTCAACCCCACACCCAGTCCATTAGATGCCCCTTCATGAATGCTTCACTTTGATACCTCACTCGACCCCATCGGTCCACTAGGGCTCCCCTAGCTCCAAAAAGGCTATTTTCATACCCTTCGGCCACCGCGCATGCGCAGAATGCCGATATTTCAACCCCACACCCAGTCCATCAGATGCCCCTTCACATAAGCTTCACTTTGATACCTTACTCGACCCCATTGGTCCATTAGGGGCTCCCCTAGCTCCAACACGTCTATTTCCATACCCTTGGGCCACCGCGCATGCGCAGAATGACCCTAATTCAACCCCACACCCAGTCCATTAGATGCCCCTTCATGGATGCTTCACTTTGATACCTCACTCGACCCCATCGGTCCACTAGGGGCTCCCCTAGCTCCAAAAAGGCTATTTTCATACCCTTCGGCCACCGCGCATGCGCAGAATGACCCTAATTCAACCCCACACCCAGTCCATTAGATGCCCCTTCATGGATGCTTCACTTTGATACCTCACTCGACCCCATCGGTCCACTAGGGGCTCCCGTAGCTCCAACACGTCTATTTTCATACCCTTCGGCCACCGCGCATGCGCAGAATGACCCTAATTCAACCCCACACCCAGTCCATTAGATGCCCCTTCATGGATGCTTCACTTTGATACCTCACTCGACCCCATCGGTCCACTAGGGGCTCCCCTAGCTCCAAAAAGGCTATTTTCATACCCTTCGGCCACCGCGCATGCGCAGAATGACCCTAATTCAACCCCACACCCAGTCCATTAGATGCCCCTTCATGGATGCTTCACTTTGATACCTCACTCGACCTCATCGGTCCACTAGGGGCTCCCCTAGCTCCAAAAAGGCTATTTTCATACCCTTGGGCCACCGCGCATGCGCAGAAGGCCGATATTTCAACCCCACACCCAGCCCATTAGATGCCCCCTCACCTAAGCTTCACTTTGATACCTCACTCGACCCCATCGGTACACTAGGGGCTCCCCTAGCTCAAAAAAGGCTATTTTCATACCCTTCGGTCACCGCGCATGCGCAGAATGCCGATATTTCAACCCCACACCTAGCCCATTAGATGCCCCTTCACCTAAGCTTCACTTTGATACCTCACTCGACCCAATCGGACCATTTTATCTAGGGAGCTTTTTCCCGAGACCGAATTACCGCCAAAACCACGGCCAAACCGCATCACCGCGGATGAATACATTTTTTTTTTTTTTTTTTGCCGGAACTTTTTTTTTTTCTATGCACTCATTGATCGCGGCCATCTTGTACCCACCTCCCACATGGCGGCCATCTTGTACCCACCTCCCACATGGCGGCCATCTTGTACCCACCTCCCACACATCACGCATGCGCACACCCCCAATAACCCCCCAATGCCCATACACTTATGACGTCACACCAGGTTCTGCGCATGCGCAGTGGGGGGGTATTCTATCAATTCGGGTACTACATACTACTGTTACTTAAGATTTATGCCGCCGGTATATATTGCGCATCCTAACCATTGGTGTGGCTAAGTATTTCATGCAGTTGCGAATTACTTATTTTGCAACTCTTCCTACATCATATTTTATGACCGAGGGGCGCAGAGGGCATGGTACACAGGATTGAGTTATGTAAGTTTGTATATAGTTAAAAAGCATATTTTGTCAATTGACTTTGTGTCCTCCTTGTATTGATTCATCTGTATCGTAGTGAGATAAATGTTTCTGCTCAAAAGGTGATACCTCACATATTGCACATTGCCAAATAGTTCATGATTGCCACAACCGTACCATTGCCGTAACACCTCTGATAAAAAGAGGATGTCGTTTTCCTGCCATGCCTTTGTGCTTCCTTTATCAGTGTGGGACCCATATATGTTAACGTAATGTCACAAATCAGAAGTGGGTATTTGAGCGCCTCACAGAATATGCGAAATGTGAAAGGAGCAAGGATGAGTGACGTTATTACGCCGCCAAAACCCCGACAACACGTCGCCAACGCCGTCAAAACTCCGCCAACACCGCTATAACGCCGTCAACGTCGCCAAAACGCAGCCTACGCCACCAAAACGCCGCCAACGCAACGCCATCTTTACGACCAATCAGAATCAAGAACGGAACCGCCCTGTTTATTGACGTGGGTATAATTTTAAAAGAATTTGATCACGTAGTACCTCGAATATAACCTGTATCCATTGTTGAAAGGAAAGCTTCTGTAATTTAAACAAAGGGATAGCCTCTTAACGTGGTGGTGATGTTTGGTGTGGTGGTGGCGGTGGTTGTGACCTAACATATAGAGAATCAGCAAACTCTATGTAAAGGAATGTTACTCTATATATAATTTAAATACTATAACAAAATCCTTCGTCCGAGCTTGACCTTTGACGGAAATGACCTCATCGTCAGAATTGAGGTTATCGTCAGGAAGTGATATCATCGTCGGAAGTGACGTCATCGTACGCCTGATTGCTCGCCTCGTAGTGCCACCGATATGCTATAGATTGTAGGCTATAGGGTTCACCAGGCGGCAAGACTAGGCGAGCAAACATGCATGCTATGACGTCACTTCCGGCGTGGTCAATGATAACTTGGACGAATTTGTCTAATTTTGTTAACAAAGTCAGACTTTTAGTTTAGAAAGAGCTGGCGTATTACAAATAGATCCAAAAGTGACAACACTGATTCGTCGAGCTGCAGTTCTTCGTCTTTGTCACTGCTGGATGTGGAAGATGTTCGGATGAATGCGATCGCTGAATTACCTCTTAACACCAGAATGCACCCGCTTCATGGACAATGTCACATCCAAATTTGTTTGAATTCATCAAGGGGAAGCGATCAGTTACGGAAATAAAGCCGACCCAAGCAACGATTTGTGAACGATTCCGACCCAAGCGTCGCAAATACCGAAAGATAGACGATCGAATTCATCAGCTGGTGATGCGACTGGATAGGGAAGAATTATCACCGTTGCCTTTGGAGTCCGTGCACCATACCTTAATCAATTGGCAGATATTGCCTGAGTGCATTGCAATAATAAATAAATATGTACGTTTGTAGTAAAAATGAAAAAATGACATCTTTAATCTCTTAATATCTCGCTTGTTAATTCCGACTTAATTCCACATTATTTGCTGGTAATCCAAATGTCCAAGGTCTATCCTATTCTCGTTTCGCCTACTACAAGTATTTTTAATTAAACAAAATGATTAGGTGAAACGAGAACACACCGTCAGATTGGAGCAATAGAATTCTTGAGAAATCAACACCAAATCGATTGTGTGTATACTAGTGATGTCACATAAACTTCTGTTGTGTTCTAATTAGACTATATCAGGCGCTTGCACTTGGGGAATTAACCCTATCTGGCCTGTGCTTTTTGGGACCTGTTGTGACTTGGAGGAGGGGGTGGGGGGGGGGGGCAACGGAGCGAAATGGCACTCCCTAATTATTATTTTACCACCAGCTGGAAATTACCACACTATACTTTAGGGTCAAGCTCTATCAGAAAGTGTTAAAAAATCAAGATGGCTGCTTTGATGATTAGTAAAAATTAATGTGATGTGAAATAAAATAGTTTTTGCCCACTTTTCATCGCGGAAAAGCAGACATTTTGAAGAAATATGACAAAAACATCACTTTTCTGGTACCCCACGTGGCCGCCATCTCGAATTTGCTCATGATCCTCTACTCAGGGGGTTATGCAAATAGGCTCAAAATGATCCCAATATGATATATTAAAAGTCACGGAGTTTCAGCTCTCTATTTTTTGTCGTTCCGGAGATAGCGCAAAAAGTTTAGTAGGGTTAAGTGTGTTATTGTCCCGTGTGGCAAATGTGGACATTTTACTTAGTGTAGCAGTGTGTGAATATTTGAACTTTGGACTAATCCTAGGTTTTCATAAACTCAAGAACTTTCATTGGCCACTGTTAGAAATTATCTTTTAACAACTGCTTCATTCTTGTCAATTTCGTCACGGAAATGATTATATAATAGTTTCAAATTCAATATTTCGAAAAAATATGAACAGTGCTATCCCTTCAACTAAAAGCATTTATAATTCTGAAACTGCGGCAAAATTATAACATATACGTTTTTTAAGTTCTACATATGTGGTGTGCTGCGTTCAAATTTCATGACTCGCGAAATAACAAGGAAGTTATAGTAGAGCAGACTGAAAAACGTGGCCGCCTCTTTCACGGAGAACACAAGCAAAAACCACATATACACAGGGCTGTGTCAGAAGCCGTTTTCTCACATAATTTTGTGTCGAGTATTTCTTAAAGCCAATTAAATGAGAGATTTTTGTTTTAACCGACTGGTAATCCAAGTACAAGTCTTTTTGAGTGTGACATGGGTTGATAAGTTCCTAGCCCTGGGTTAGGGGGAATTAGACACAAGTTACGAAACGTAACGCCATAGATCTTGCACGCTACGCTCGTATTTTGCAATCAGCATGCGATATGTATCGCCAAATTTGAGGCGCTTGGTGGTATATAGCCCTGTAAGTTTCTGCAATGTTTTGTGACGTTGATTTAATCGTCACATTTAACACAGGATCCAAATGCTAATAGGTGACATATGTATACGCCATATGCAGACCCCACTACAATATTGCTGTCCAGAAAGAGATAGTTTACGATGTCGAAATTGTAATCATCTCTTTTGTCATAAAGTCGACGAGAGAGAAGGCTCGCTTTATTTTGATAGAGATATAGGACTAAATATGATGTGCCGTTAGGGCTATCTGTAGTCATTTATATAGCGATTATCCACAGCCAGAAGATTGTCTATATAGCGTTTGGTGAATGAGGAGGAACAGGCTTTGAATCGTTCGGTTTCTGAAAGCATCTGCATATAGTCATATTCATAAGATATATGTCAGCTAACAGAGGTGCACAATTAGTACCCATAATTAGAGTACCTCTATGCTGTTGTTATATTGTGTTGTCAAGTTTCACATAGATATTTTTAATGAGAAATTCAAGCAACTCTATAAACAAAGTAACATCATATGAATGATATCCCTTGTAGGTAGTAGAGCTGAAGAATGCTTTATGGCTTCTGACATTAATATATCGGCGATCAGTTTTCTTGAACACAGATACTATTAATGAACTTAGACGATCAATAAGGTCCTGATGGGGGATTGTAGTACAGAGAGTCAAGAAATCTCATGTGGATACACGTCTGTATGGTATGCGATCTTTAGCATCAAGTTCTTCCGTAGAACATTTTGAGTTTTTCAATATCCACATACATTCAATGCCAGAGTTTTTAGAAATAGTGGCGCAATACCTTTGCCAAAATGCTTTTACCCGCTGAAAGGCTCTCGTCAATAGGGTTGAATGAAACTTGGTGTTGCAGATTACAGAACCAGATATGAATCTTGCTGTATGGTGATCAGTATACTTTTGGTTTGTCATTATGATTGGTTCGAAGACAAATACTTCTTTCCTTGAGAAACGTTTTGTGATTGTCGAATAAACCTTCCAGAGTAAATGCAGTTTGAGAGTAAGTGGACGTATTTGATGATGGTATGCACACTCAATTCCTTAACCAGCACCCGGTAATAGTAATATTTACGTATGAATATTATGTTACTCTTCCAATCTGCCGCACTAATCCATGTTCGCACCTTCTTTAAGGATACTGGAGATCCGTAAGACGACATGAACCAATCATACCTGTACAATCGCATTCCAGTATGACAATATATTAATACCTTGTGAAGCGAGGCTCTAGTATCGTCGAGTTTATATGTAACGAACTTGAGGAAGCATGTGCATCAAGTAACCGGTAAAAAGATCAATGACGCTGCTATATATTATATTCAATATTCAGTTGTCGTCCATTAGAGAATTTCCGCGCCCAAAGTCCAAGGACCTAATTCATATAACAGCATTAGCACCAATCATAGACATAAACATAGGCGAGTTTCCTGGAGAGAGAGAGAGAGAGAGAGAGAGAGAGAATTAAGGTTCAACGTCGAGTTCAGCAATATTTCAGCGAGATGTAGTCAATAGTTTTCAATGATGCCCCCAAGACATCATGATGGTCCAAATATTAATTCCGTGTGGCTGATCAGTATTCTTAATCTATCGTTAAAAAATCGTTATCTAAAGTGATGTATCTCAGTCACGCTTTGATTGTGACTGTTCATATTGTTACGGTCAACCGGTACGTCAATCCCCGAAAGAAATACTCAGTTGATCGGTCAGGATGGCGATTAATTATTTGTCTATCAATCACTTTTAATTTATCAGTCCTGACACCAGCGGGTTTTAGCCGGAACATGCATTTCACCAGATACTCAATAAAGAATAAAGGAAAAATGCTGTTTAAATTCTCAATAAATAATAATATTTTATTCAGCTTGTTTCACCTTGTTCATGACATCAATACACCACGATCTATCCCTAGATCTAGATCTGTGTAACCTCGAGCACTGAAAATGTTAAGAATCTGTCTTCTGATGCACCAGTTCAATATACTTCACCACTGTGTATATTAAGAAAGAGGAGGTAAAAAGCTCTCATGAGTATAACTGTTAATTTGTATAATTTCCTGTGTTAGGGCAGCATCCTCTCCCAGGGTGCTTTGCGCTACGCTGCATTTACCCCTGTAGGGGTCTCGCCATTTTTTACAGGATTCTTGTAAAACCAAGAACTGTTCTATCTGACTGTTTTACTGATCACAAAATGTATATTTATCTCGAAATACACTAAACAGTTATTCAGTGTATGCCAAAACGCCAGTTTCACACAGTTTGAAGGCAGCTTTTTGACAGATTACCGTAGAACTATATGTTGCGGAAATATATATCGGTGAGAAGCGACTGATATCAATTCGCCCAGTTAGACGGTCGTCATGTTCGTTTACTGTGGCAACAGATGACCTTGGGTCAACTCCGGTAAAGTCCGTGAGACCCTTACAGCGTTACATGGAGAGGCGCGAAGCAGAACGTAATGGATGCCTGGTAGAGCTTGTTAGGGCAGCTGTAATCTCCAAGCTACCCCGAGGTCATCTGACTTGGGATGGTTCATCACATCAAGGGCGACAACTGTGGTCTGGAAGAGCTTCTCAATCACATCAAGGGAGACAACTCCTGTGTAGTCCCGAGCTGGTTAGGGTCGGGGTGGGACAACTGACTGTGTAGGCTGATGACGTAATGACTGCACCTTGACTAGTCCCTTGTCAATGCTGACGTATAGATTACCTCTAGCTTTATTTTTATCCCAGGCTCTTACCCCGAGCTTATTTGGTTCAGGGTGGGCGACTGACTGTATAAATAAGTGACGTACTGACTTAGCCCCTCTTCAAGATTAACGTACAGATACTCTCGTGGTTTATTTGTATCCCCAGCTAATATCCCGACCTTCGTCTGATGCATTTACCCCGAGCTCTTATCCCGAGCTTTATTTGTTTTGTTTTCCCCGAGCTAGATCATCTCCGGTAGTTGTATCCCGAGTGTTCTGACCATGGGAGGAGTGCCACTGGTTCATCCTGTGTTATTTGATCATGAGGGAGCTTTTATTTGTCTTCTCGCGGTCTAATCCGTGCCTTGCGTCTAATCGCAGTCGGGGTGACTTTACTATGCGTCTGATCGCACTCCTGGGGTGTGGGCTTTCGCCCAAAGCAAAGTGAAGAAATCCCGTCGGTGTTCGCCTATTTATAGCTCGCTGGTGACCTCTGACTGACCTCTAGTGATTCATAAAGTGCGCCAAAACTCTCGAAACCTCATGAGATCTCTTTGCCTCTAAATCAGGTATCTAAGTTAACGGTCTACAATCTTCAGTGAATATGAAGGATCTTCATTGAAGGAAGTTAATTCAATCATTTACAAAAGAGGAAACTCTGCGAAAGTTACTCTAAAATTACGTAGAGTCTGGTTATAGAGTGAAACCTCATTATCGATTTCCTCAGAAACATGGCGACCATCGACGAAACTGCTCGCCAAAACATGTGAATAAACATGGATTTACCGAACAACAGTGAAAGTTATCTCACTACAACAACTGGATAGACAACTAGAACAATCATTTAGCCAATTACAGTAAGTAGCGACAAGAATAGCGATGTAGTTATCTTTATATCTAACAAAGTCGGTCACTGTCAAGTCTCTGACAAATCTCGTGGCTATAGTCTGTTTCATACAACAACAACAACATACTATATCGCATACAATAATATCCGGGGACAGACGTTCATCAACAATTACCATTATAACTGAACTGGAAATTTTAACAATGGATAAATTTATATTACATCAAAATATCAGCTCTTCACAATATCAACGCCATGAAATTCACGAAGTACATGGGGTTCATACCGCCTTTATCCTCGGGTTACGAGCAATTAAACACAAGTTACGAAACGCAAAATCTTGCACGCTAGATAAATCTTCTCTGTATAACTTGCGACTTGTCTCACAACACTGAAGATTACCGTGTAGGTAAAGCAGCCAATTCCTACGAGCATCGACAATTTTCTATGAACAAACACGAACCACTGTAATAGCATCACAGTCACGTAAAACAATGTCTGAAACGTAATGCGATGCGACGATGCGTTTGGTTAAGTAAGAGTAAACAGAATCTCCGTGCATATAAATAGAGTTAATATTCACAATGAGAACTATACATGCCTGGAGAGTATTCGATTACCACTTTCTCTGATTACGGTAAATATATTTCTGATTTACACCTCGATTTTACATCACTTGCATAGTGTAGACAAATAGCACTAGACGTTAATTAAATAATGACACGAGATTTCCATGTCAGACACAAACTGAAAAATGTAAACGAGGTAAAGAAACTGACAGAAGTGATGAAATAGTAAAACATATGGGATTAGAATCTATGACCGTCACCGATAGATTACCAGTCTGGAATATTATATAAGGAAACAATTCGCAGACGTATATCAATAATTAAATATATAATCTAATTCTCTTGAATGAATAAACCGTAACGTTAAACCTTAATTCTCTCTCTCTCTCTCTCTCTCTCTCTCTCTCTCTCTGATCGATACGGCATGGTTTAAGATATGTTGATTTTTGTACAGTATGTTGGTACCACTAAATGATGCACTGGTAGACCTGTTCAGTTCTAAATTATGCGCTACTGTGTGTGGTAGAAAATGAAGGGACATACATCTCCCAGCCGAATTGCAAAACATTGGGAACATTCTAGCCAACCAGAACGCTCGCAATTTACTGCCCGTGTCGCTCCCATATCACTCTGGCCCAACATTGATCTAACATGGTATCTTTGCATATATATTTCAACTGAACACTCTATTTGTTTTGCCTCTGAATTTCACCTGTAGCGTCATTTTACCGATGTTCGATGTTGTTTTATAATGTTGTGGTATACCGGCAAAGCGTGGCTTTATGACGATTGCGTTGCGCTTATAAATTTGGGCATCACAGAGCAATTTTTTATACGACACTTCTTAATACAGAATGTATTACCAATTCTAATTCTCATTCCGAAATTAGCCGTTCCAGGGAAGCGCATTGTTCCCAACACATATTGTTTGCTGCTGTTATACACTATACAGATCACCGAACTTTCTCAGATTGGATGACGTCACGATCAATCCAAGCTAATAATTTGGCAGGAAAAGAAAATCGTCGAACATTTATTGTTTTATTTTGTTCGAAGATTATTCTTTCATTTAGTATTACTATTTTTCATTTCTTTGATTTACGGTATTAATGTGTTTCCAATTGTCCTCTTGTTCATGTAGGGGAAGTCTTGAACTTAGGTTAACGAAAGCTCATTTGAGCGAACAAGAAAACAGATCGATTACGGACACGATGTGGTCCAAAAAAGATTTGAACATGAGTATTTTTTCCGTTATCCTCCAAACATCCTTATTAACTTTCAGGCCAGGCTATATCCTACTTTCCGGAGACAATAACAGTGAACAGGTTTTGGATCTCTATAGGCTATGAGAGCTGATACTTGTTTTGGTTGGAAAAAACTACTTGCTTGTGGGAACGAATTTCGCTCGTCATTGGATCAAATCCTGATTCATCAATTCTGATAGTTTCTATGTCGATATGCACTCAAGAAAAAAAAATATCAGCGAGTGTTTCCCGTTTCTCGGTTTTATTTTTTTCCAGATCTTTTCGAGCGAATGCTTCAATGATGAGAGAGTATAATTGAGGTATATAGGATTCGAGATGTTTGCATCGATCGCGAGAGTAGCTTTAGGACATGTAACAGAACAACCATTTTTTGCCTCTATGTGCGGAATAATTTAACATGGTGAAAAAGCTGAAATTCAGATATAATTTTGGGGGGAATAAAATCTCCTAAATGGAGCACGAACACAAGATCAAAACCAATAACTAAAGTAATATCTAAATCTTGTGAATAAATTAATACCAACGATTTTACCGAATGTGTTGGGGGTATATTTCTAGAAGTTTGAATTGATTATATGGACATGATGCACTGCGAAAAATATTGTGTTGTTTTAACACAATTTTGTGCTAAAATGGCCTCAACACAAAATGTTTTGTGTTGAAATCAACATGGTTTTGTGTTAAACTTCATATATCAACACAAAATTGTGTTGAGTTCAATACAAATTAGTGTTGGTTCTAACACAATTTGTGTTATTTCAACACAATTCTGGTGCTAAAATGGCTTCAACACAATTTTATTCGCAGTGCCCGTATACATTAATGCTGTGATGCTTTTACGTTCCACGCTCGACTCTAGTTATACATGTCAAATAAACTGTAAACAACACAAAAGAAACTGTGACAGTGTCGGAATAATTAGGTTATAAATCAGCCTCAAATATTTTAAATTTGCCGAATACATTTAGTAGTTCATATTGTGGCCGGTCTAAATTGGGAAATATTTTGACAGTTGAATATTGATGAGATGTGTAAGACCAGTGACCAAACTTGCATTGCCACCAGTAAGAAATTGGACAATTGGGCAACGGATATAGCATGTCATCTATTTAAGGCCCAGTTTCCGTCGTTTACCGACTTGCAATGTTAGTTAGATCATTTTCAACTATCAAAACATACCACATTTGGGACGGGTCATTATATGTACGAGTAATCTCTACTTTTGAAATTCTCTCCTCAGATAAAACTGACTTCAATACGATCTTCAGATCCAATATTCAGTAGCCAGCAACAAGAGAGACTCTCACCGGTCAGTACAGGTTCAGTACTAGAAACTGTCGGGGACCTATACGGGGCGATATAGGAGACCGTGATGACAACATCTTGGTGGAGATGACCGTCCATATTATACTTTCTTACTAGAATGATTAGATGGCGCTACAATCAAGTTGCGTCTCCAACCAAACATATTATGTGATGCCATTATCCACGCCCCAGACCGAACAGAGGGCGCCACAATGTACGATTGAGGAATCATGTAATTATCGTCCTCATATTTCGAAATTTTGTATCGCTGCTGACTCTCGTTTCCGGTGTTGATGAACTTGAACTTGAAAAGTCTCAATAATAGTCACTAATCACTGTGCCACGAGTAAAATCACAAGATGCAGAAATCTGTAGAATCTGTCACTTTCCAACCAAGCTAATTAAAATTAAATCCTATCTACTCTCCCATTGGATATGTCTCTTCAAGGATCTAACAGGCGGGCATTAACTCGAGTGTCAACCAATCCTGAGAACGCTTTATAGTGCTTTGAAGGGTTAATTAATGATGGAGAATTTTTGGTTGGCTCAATCGACTTAGACGGCGGGCTGGCGGGGTGACATTGTGGCACCATAATATGGGGTAGATATATGGACTGGTCTTCGGTGTAAACATTGGGATGAACGGACGCGGTGACTCCTCTCCCCTCCCCAAATGCAAGTGGATTAGTCCAGATGACCATGATGTCATAATGTTATTAAATATTCATGGTATGGGCGCTCAGAACACCAAATTCAAGTGGAATACGTATAAGATCCTATATAGCGACATGTACGATTGGGGAGCATTGATAGGATATTAATTTATCAAGATTGGTATATACTGCAGAGGTAGTAGACTAATCCTAACCAGAGGCAATATGAACTTGTTGGAGGAGAAAGTGCATTGAAATAGACGGAATTGTTTTATTATAGCAAGTCACCCATCCGTCTGTCTGAAGGGGACCTCGAATATTGGAAAAAGTTGTTGTCAATCCTGAATGTCGATAGAATAGTCATATTCAACACTACCCAAACGACCCCTGTATTCCTCTGTTTGCAGTCCCAAAACTATTCCTCTGTTTGTAGTCCCAAAACGGGAAAAGTTAAGAAATTAACCTCTTCGTGATTGAAGTTGACTGTATTGGGCTTAGTGCTATCATACTGGCTTCAGTATGATTGTGGACAATTTCAAAGTGGCATCAAAGGGAAGTCCCAAAGAATTTATTTTCGTTGTTTTTCTGATTTTTCTGCCTCTAAAACTGAACAATGACGACATGGATCTTCGTAATTATAGACGGTTGTATTGGGCTTTTAGCATGTGCATGCAGTGTCAACGCGGTTTGTCACATCGCGACAAATTGCGTTATTTGTGACAGCTATATCGGATTCGAGAGATACATGTACCGTACATTATATCCTCATTGCCATATTTATAACGTCTCAATGATACATTGTTGCCAGAACTATCGAAGAGGCGCGCGCGAAAAAACAACTGTTACATAAGAAAATATATACATTAATCTTCGTGTTAGGGTTTACATTCTGATACATTATAGTGAGTCTATACTTAACGAAAAATATTATTGTCTCGTATAACCAAAATGAACTGTCGCAATTAAGCTTTTTATCTTTTAACTGATAGCATGTCACAGAATCTAAGTGCACTATAACCTAATGGGGTCCGGTATCAGGGATGCAACTTTTCCACTTTGAAATGTATAATAGTTTCACATTCATGAAAAAAAAATTACACATTATACTAAACTGACCAACGTCGACCAGCGTCTCGAGATTTATCATCCGTACACTTTGGATGAATCAGCCTTTTCCTGACGTACATTAATATGTATCTGCAGAGCTCAAGTCCAGATCAGAATTGAGTCAGCCTTCACCCCGACGTCCTGTATAACTATTTATACATTTAATTCTATAATCCAATGAAAACCGTTTATTTGTACCACGTGTCGGTCCAGTACCAAGAACCGTATTGGATCCGCGAGCAAGTGTTATTGGACTCGTCAGAAAGTGTTATTGGACTCGTCAAGACTGCGTACTGGATTCTTTCAAAGGGGGATAACTCAAGATTATATGTACGTGTCACAGTGTCGTCACAGTGTCATCTGCTTCTGACAGTCGGTCAAATGAGTTCAATCTAACCGCCCAGAATTCTTTGGGATTCACTGCTTCACTATTTCAATCAGCTAATATAACCGGTGGGACATTTAATCTCACACTAAATTTCAACGGAAAGGGCTTTTGAAAAAGACTGGACTGTCCTAGGCCTACATATTTTCCTGAATATTTCATGAAATAATTCTTCTAAATATAGTACTATTTATTACGAAAGTAAATATTAAAAAAAAAAAGAAAAATCAAAGCATAATATATATCATCCATTTAAATGTATTCTTTAACTTGATTTTCATATTTCAAAAAAGCGAAATTAACAATCGAAGTTTTTATGTGTGTAGTTTTTCATGTAATGCTTTGTAAATTTATCAGTAATAAACCATAGTTTTAACTCTGTCATAGGTTTGTCTTTCGATGTATAATAAACAGGTCATTATACAATGTTAAATCCAATATGGAGCTTTTATTGTACTCGTCTACGTTGGGTTGAAAGTCCGTATTGGACTCGACGCCTGCGGCGTCTTGTCCAATACGGACTTTCAACCCAACGTAGACTCGTACAATAAAACTCCATATTGGATTCAACATTGTATAATAACCTCATAATAATACCAGCATGCAACTCTCTCACACGCGATCGTTGAATGAACATTTTAAACTGTTATTCACGGAACTGTATCAAATGAATTGCTAATTCGTTGACTATGCAGGGTTAGCGGGGTATTCACTAAAACTATTTAAACGACACATGACGTCGGTTCATTTGATCTTAGTTTGTCCATTCCATTCTCCTTGTTTCCAAGCGCTAGAGAAAAACAAAGAAATGCCACAATTTAATTTACGAGAGCATGGCGGTCGACGCGAACATTTTGATGTTCAGCGTCACGAGTTGCCTCCCCTCGTGGTAAATTCCTCTTATTTCAATGACGTCATAGACGACGTCGATGGTAACTAATATGGTGTACGTTAGTTTCGCTGAGATCCCGACAACGCCATGTATCGTTTTCGAGCATCGGGCTTATTATTAGCCTGTATTATCGTCACCAGTTGTATTCTTTTAAAATACCATCTTCACAGGATGTAAGCATTTGCCTTTAGATATGTGTTTAAGGGTGTTATTATGATATACCTTTGGTTCCGTTCCCTTTACGGTAACAAAGATACCAAAGCAGCACTCTTCGTCTGAGAGTCTATATGCGTATACGTGGTCTTATTTGGGTCACATTATGATGGTCTGTGATTGCAGTTAGTACGGGGCTTGAAACAATGTAAACGCATAACATCCCATAGTCTTCACGAACCCGACGATGAAGGGTGCATTACTTTCTGGACTCCAGGTGCAGTGCATATCACAATATGCCGCACCGAAAATACCGCCACTAACCAAAGGAACGCGCCTTCGCTTATTCTGATGGTCACAGGAGGAGCCACGACATTTTTCTTGTTGTTGCTGTCGTTGTCTTCTTTGACCCCTCAGTTGCGGTTTGAATTTCCTCTTTGTTTCTTTGAACAAATTTTATGTCACCCTTTGTTGTGCGCAAACAGGGGAGTGTGGATTGCAAGCCACAACTGAAAACACGTGCATATTGTGGGAGGGGAAGGTGTGCATATAGCACTTTGGTCACCTGGGAAATTTTGCTTCATGAAAAACATAAAGAATGAAAAGAAACCAAGAAACATAACAAAAAATGAAAAAAAAATTATGAACAGGCCTGATTGATAGAAGTCAACGTGATATTATAATTACTGTAACATTCATTCTCTGCACTGTATCAAATTGATTGCTGTTCGCGAACGATGGCTTCCCCACCAATATCGCAACGCATGACGTCAGCACTTTGACCTTACTTTGATCATGTTCTTCGCCCGTATTTCCGAGTGCTTGGGGTGAACGATCAGCAATATAATACATGGGCATGAATGAGAGGACGACTGTAGATATTTTATTTTCAACGTCAACGTTGCATCCCTTTATAATAACGTTCTCAATGTACTCATATTCCACTGACGTCACAGACGACGTCGTTGGTAACTGTTATGTTGCACGTTGGTTTTGCTGAGATCGCAACGATCACAGCTAGCGCCATGTTTCGTTCACGAGTATCGCGCATGTTATTGCTCAGTATCCTGATGTATACCTTCTGTATTCTGTTAGAATACCATCTTCAGAAAATGTACGTATATATTGTTGTTTGTAAATTCGATATATCATACCGGTACTTCCGTTCTCAAGGTTTGATTTTACAGCAACAAAGGTGGCCTAACCGCAAATGCCGGGGGTTTTGTGGCCACAATCTCTGTAGAAGATTGTGGCCACATTTTTGATGAATGTTGCCACATGGAAGCCACACTCGTGACCTTTAACTCAATGCAATGGCAACAGCTAGACAGTGTTAATTAAGTCTGCTAGAGAATGAGTGTTTTTGTTCATGATTCAAGGATCAAGGGTGAGCAACACTCTTTTGTATCAGAGTGTAAAATTGCGTAAATAGATGGGAGGTGGTGATATTTGGTCGTGATCGCATTGACACGTCGACTTTCTAGAAATCTCAATGATTTTCTTTGAAAGAGAATTTCAAATTCAGATGCTGTGGCAATCTCCACAGCGAAGAGAACAATCGGCACCGATTATTTTGGAGACAATGTTGAGATAGGTACGTACCGATATCAAGTTATTTAAAATGTTCTCGAGTGTGATAGACCTACAAGCATTAGATCTGACATTCAGTAAGAAGGCGTCGTCTACGGAGAATATTCGCGTCTACATAAATACCGGTACCTCAGTTATCACCGTTGTGAAAACACAGGAAATCGGAAATTTTTTACACAACATTGAATTCTTGTTATTAAGGAGGGGACAAAATGTTAGAATGTTCCACATTTCATCAAAGTAATTAAGTCTCAACTATGGTAAAGGCTGCGATTGCAATCGGGTGGTCAATAACCTCAAGTCGAACAAACTTGTTCCTTAACATTTTCTTCACGGATCAACGCCATAGTTTCAAAGCATCACTGAAGAAAGAATAAGTGATAGGCCTACACCAATGTCTGAGCGCAAATGACATTACTTGTTAAAATGGGTGTGAAAATAATCTGTGTACATTTTTTCGAAAAGAACAGGAAACCATCGTCTCTGTTTACCGGATATAGGGAACCTTCCATGTGAAGGAAATCTCACGAGATCTTGGGGATGGGGTTCTCATTGGGACGGGAAATAGGCCTATCTTGAAACTTCAACCACGAAAATTTAAACCGAACTACCATCAAACTTCAAATTAGAGAACAATACAATTATTCTAAGCGAGAAATACATTTTTTTAACAGATACTCTATAGTTATTATATAGCTTACATACGCATCTACCATACCATCACGGATTTTGACATTGAAGCGTCTATTATTTTCTTCCATCTACATGAACATCTTACCCATTCAGTAATCTGAGTCATTTTAACTTTCAGATGTTTTGAGGAGCCCGAAACCATTTGGGGAAAAGTCCTCAATTATGTGAAAGCTGTTTTTGGTCATGAGCCGCCTCTACGCCCGTGGTGGAAACGGCATATCTGCCCTTTAGTTAAAGACAAAGCGCCTTCGAAAGGTAGGGGCCTGATTTTTAAGAAGATGCTTCGACATGTTTATCCACATCGCACGTCTACTTCACATAGCTATATATTAACGCAATCATCTAAACTGCGGTAGTCGTATGAAGTTTATTTATCCACTGTTCAAAACCAAACTCGTTGTTTCAGACAGTATAGGCTACCGCGGTAACCTTTGAATGATATTATATACGAGAGAGAGAGAGAGTATATGTATGAAAGAATGTATGCTGGACTACAACTTCTCGAGACTTCTCACTGTTTTACTCTCTTTGCTATGCTTTTCTCTTGTCAGATTTCTGGATTATGGCAGCTGCCACAATTTTATCCCTGTTCTCTGTCCTTGGATTGATCAGCCGGATGGCTAAAGGTAAACTGTGCTCTTACAGTTAGCAGCATTCAACGACTTGGGTTGAATATTTCCTTGTATTATCTGAAAACAATAACTGGGTTAACACACAATTGAAACACTTTCTGTTAGTAACCAAAAGAGATGTATTCCGTGTGATGGACGGGTATCGCGCGTGCGTGACATGATAGTTTGTTAATTTCAGCTCGAAGTGCGCATGCTCAAACCTCATTCTTCTACAAAACATTGATTACTGTAAATGTATTGGTATACCGAGTAACTTACCTTTTACACTTGTCTGTAACTGTTCTCATACAGGTACGACCCACCTAATATAAAACCACATACAACAGCTTAGCCCATTAGTCTTAAGTTCTTAGAAGGTTTTATAATTCATCAGTACTTTTTTTCAGACTCAATCCCTTCTCCGCCAAATAACCACAGATCCATGGAAGTAGCAATATGGAAGAAACCACCATTGAACAACAGTTTGGTCAAACAACTGGCCATTGGATACCCGACCCGTAAGTATCATTAAAACTTAATTAAATGGTCAGCTCCGATACGTTCGGATACTTCTTAGCGAATCCAGCCATGAAGTCCACCATCTCAAATCCTCCAGTCTATCATCTCCAATCATCGAGTGATTCAGTCTGTCATCTCCAATCTCCCAGCAATCCAGTCCATAATATTCAGTCATCCAGTCCATCATTTCCAAACATCCAGCAATCCTGTACATCATCTCCAATCATCCAGCAATCCAGTTCATAATATTCAGTCATCCAGTCCATCATTTCCAAACATCCAGCAATCCTGTACATCATCTTCAATCTCCCAGCAATCCAGTTCATAATATTCAGTCATCCAGTCCATCATTTCCAAACATCCAGCAATCCTGTACATCATCTCCAATCATCCAGCAATCCAGTTCATAATATTCAGTCATCCAATCCATCATTTTCAAACATCCAGCAATCCTGTACATCATCTCTGATCATCCAGCAATCCAGTTCATAATATTCAGTCATCCAGTCCATCATTTCCAAACATCCAGCAATCCTGTACATCATCTCTGATCATCCAGCAATCCAGTTCATAATATTCAGTCATCCAGTCCATCATTTCCAAACATCCAGCAATCCTGTACATCATCTCCAATCATCCAGCAATCCAGTTCATAATATTCAGTCATCCAGTCCATCATTTCCAAACATCCAGCAATCCTGTACATCATCTTCAATCATCCAGCAATCCAGTTCATAATATTCAGTCATCCAGTCCATCATTTCCAAACATCCAGCAATCCTGTACATCATCTCTGATCATCCAGCAATCCAGTTCATAATATTCAGTCATCCAGTCCATCATTTCCAAACATCCAGCAATCCTGTACATCATCTCCAATCATCCAGCAATCCAGTTCATAATATTCAGTCATCCAGTCCATCATTTCCAAACATCCAGCAATCCTGTACATCATCTCCAATCTCCCAGCAATCCAGTTCATAATATTCAGTCATCCAGTCCATCATTTCCAAACATCCAGCAATCCTGTACATCATCTCTGATCATCCAGCAATCCAGTCTATAATATTCAGTCATCCAGTCCATCATTTCCAAACATCCAGCAATCCTGTACATCATCTCTGATCATCCAGCAATCCAGTCTATAATATTCAGTCATCCAGTCCATCATTTCCAAACATCCAGCAATCCTGTACATCATCTCTGATCATCCAGCAATCCAGTTCATAATATTCAGTCATCCAGTCCATCATTTCCAAACATCCAGCAATCCTGTACATCATCTCCAATCATCCAGCAATCCAGTTCATAATATTCAGTCATCCAGTCCATCATTTCCAAACATCCAGCAATCCTGTACATCATCTCCAATCTCCCAGCAATCCAGTCTATAATATTCAGTCATCCAGTCCATCATTTCCAAACATCCAGCAATCCTGTACATCATCTCTGATCATCCAGCAATCCAGTCTATAATATTCAGTCATCCAGTCCATCATTTCCAAACATCCAGCAATCCTGTACATCATCTCCAATCATCCAGCAATCCAGTTCATAATATTCAGTCATCCAGTCCAACATTTCCAAACATCCAGCAATCCTGTACATCATCTCCAATCTCCCAGCAATCCAGTCTATAATATTCAGTCATCCAGTCCATCATTTCCAAACATCCAGCAATCCTGTACATCATCTCCAATCTCCCAGCAATCCAGTTCATAATATTCAGTCATCCAGTCCATCATTTCCAAACATCCAGCAATCCTGTATATCATCTCTGATCATCCAGCAATCCAGTCTATAATATTCAGTCATCCAGTCCATCATTTCCAAACATCCAGCAATCCTGTACATCATCTCCAATCATCCAGCAATCCAGTTTATAATATTCAGTCATCCAGTCCATCATTTCCAAACATCCAGCAATCCTGTACATCATCTCCAATCTCCCAGCAATCCAGTCTATAATATTCAGTCATCCAGTCCATCATTTCCAAACATCCAGCAATCCTGTACATCATCTCCAATCATCCAGCAATCCAGTTCATAATATTCAGTCATCCAGTCCATCATCTTCAATCATCCAGCAATCCTGTACATCATCTCCAATCTCCCAGCAATCCAGTCTATAATATTCAGTCATCCAGTCCATCATTTCCAAACATCCAGCAATCCTGTACATCATCTCCAATCTCCCAGCAATCCAGTCTATAATATTCAGTCATCCAGTCCATCATTTCCAAACATCCAGCAATCCTGTACATCATCTCTGATCATCCAGCAATCCAGTTCATAAGATTCAGTCATCCAGTCCATCATTTCCAAACATCCAGCAATCCTGTACATCATCTCCAATCATCCAGCAATCCAGTTCATAATATTCAGTCATCCAGTCCATCATCTCCAATCATCCAGCAATCCAGTTCATAATATTCAGTCATCCAGTCCATCATTTCCAAACATCCAGCAATCCTGTACATCATCTCCAATCTCCCATCAATCCAGTCTATAATATTCAGTCATCCAGTCCATCATTTCCAAACATCCAGCAATCCTGTACATCATCTCCAATCATCCAGCAATCCAGTTCATAATATTCAGTCATCCAGTCCATCATTTCCAAACATCCAGCAATCCTGTACATCACATCATCTCCAATCATCCAGCAATCCAGTTCATAATATTCAGTCATCCAGTCCATCATTTCCAAACATCCAGCAATCCTGTACATCATCTCTGATCATCCAGCAATCCAGTTCATAATATTCAGTCATCCAGTCCATCATTTCCAAACATTCAGCAATCCTGTACATCATCTCCAATCTCCCAGCAATCCAGTTCATAATATTCAGTCATCCAGTCCATCATTTCCAAACATCCAGCAATCCTGTCCATCATCTCTGATCATCCAGCAATCCAGTTCATAATATTCAGTCATCCAGTCCATCATTTGCAAACATCCAGCAATCCTGTACATCATCTCCAATCATCCAGTAATCCAATCCATTGTCACCAAACATCCAGTGTTCCAATTCATCGTCTCCATTCAGCTAGTCAATTGTTTTCTTAACTACTGCGTTACCCATGTTTAATTGGCTAATATGGGAAGTAAGTAGGAATGCTATCTATGTATGTAATATAATATAAATAATATAACGTCATACGACAACATCATTTGATCACCGTCATGTAAGAGCTTCGTTGAAAACGCTATTGTTCTTGTTTAGCTAGTGAAGAGTCAGACGTTGATCCGATTAGTTGAACAATAGGATTCTTTTCAACTTCTTCCAGCTCGGTTGAATTTCAGACGAGGCCGTTATTAAATCCCACGTCCAACCGATCAAATCAACGTCTCCACTAGTTAGACAAGAAACACTGTAACGAAACAGTTTTCAAAGGAGCTCTTACAAGACGATGCCCATCTTTGGCAGAAAGATGCTGAATGAAATGAAATATAGGACAATGCATGTGCTATCATTTTTTTATCACTTCTCAAATATTAATGCATTTTTTCATCACAAGAAATCATTTATCTGTTTATCGTTATAGGTAAACCCTTCGGCACTATTTCCTTCCCTTCGGACCTGACATTCATCTTCGCAATGCCGATTATGGTGAACTCTACGGATTGTAAGTCTGCTGTTTCACAGTTACTGGTTTTCTGTCGAGGGCATCGCCCTTCTGCGTTAGTTTTATAGAAGGGTTCACGGAGATCCCGCTAAAGGGATTAAGCAGTTGTACTCGAGAGGTCAAATATGAATTTAACTGGAAAGTTATTGAGTATAAATACATGTTCTCGAGTGTTTCTGACCACTAGAGACGGGGAAGTATTATTTTAGTCATTGCTGTGTCTCATTTCTGAGTATCCGAGTGTAACCACATGCTGGTAGAACTGGTGACGCCATTTTAGGGATTGAATACCATTGAGTGATTCGGCCAACATGACTTGCACAACAATCGGTCCGTTGCCAAAGTTGTGAAGTTGAGATCTGATATAATGATAAAATCTGAATATACACTCCAATTTGATGCTATATACATATAAAAATATTAATTCCATCTATTCGCTGCACTTTTAATTTGACTACATAAGCGTTAATCCCCCAAACAGAGGTATTCTGTGTGGTGGATGGGTATTGCGCGTGCGTATCTTGATAGGTTGTTAATAGCAGCTCGATGCACAGGCTCACACCTCATTCATCTAAAAGACTGTAAATGTATTGTTATACCGAGTAACTACCTTTTACACTCGTCTGCAACTGTTCTCATACAGGTACGAACCCCCTAATATAAAACCTCATACAACTGCTTATTCCATTAGTCTTAGATTCTTAAAAGGTTAAATAATTCATCAATAATTCCCCAAATAAGCATAGATCCTTGGAAGTAGCATTATGGAAGAAAGCACCCTTGAACAACAGTTTCGCCAAACAGCTGGCCATTGGATACCCGACCCGTGAGTACCATTACAACTTATCAGAAATGGTCAGCCCAGATAGTTAGGATACTTCATAGAGGATCCAGCCATGAAGTCCACCATCTCAAATCCTTCAGTCCATCATCTCCAATCATCCAGCGGTTATGTTCATCATCTCCAATCTCCCAGCAATCCAGTTCATAATATTCAGTCATGCAGTCCATTATCTCCAATCATCCAGCAATCCAGTCTATACTCGTCAATCACCCAGTCTATCATATCCAGTGACCCAGCAATGAAGTCTACAATCTTCCAGCAATCCAGTTCATAATATTCAATCACCCAGCCCATCATCTCCAATCAGCCAGTCATCTAGTCCATCATCTCCATTCCTCCAGCAATCCAATAATCTCCAATCAGCTAGCCAATTGTTTCCTTTGCTGCATTCTTCATGTTTAATTGGCTAATATGACTACGTTAGTCCCATAAACAGAGGTATTCTGTGTGATTGATGGGTACTGCGCGTGAGTGACCTAATAGGTTGTTAATTTCAGCTCGATGTGCCAGGCTCAAATCTCATTCATCTAAAAACCAATTATCATTTTAAATGTATTGGTATACCGAGTAACTAACTTTTACACTTATATGCAACTGTTCTCTTACCCACAGGTACGACCCACCTAATATAAAACCACATACAACAACTTAGCCCATTACTGCATTAGTGTTAGCTTCTTAGAAGGTTTTATAATCCACCTGTACTTTTTTTCCGACTCAGTCCCTTCTTCCCCAAATTACCATAGATTCATAGAAGAAGCATTATGGAAGAAAGCACCCTTAAACAAGAGTTTGATCAGACAGCTGGCCATTGGATACCCGACCCGTGAGTACCATTAGAACTTATTAGAAATGGTCAGCTCAGATACGTTAGCACCCTTCTTAGCGAAACCAGCCATGAAGTCCACCATCTCAAATCCTCCCGTCCATCATCTCTAATCATCCAGCGATTCAGTCCATCATCTCCAATCGTCCATCAAGTCTATAATCTCCAATTTTCCAGCAATGTAGTTCATTATCTCCAATCGTCTAACAATTCAGTTCATAATCTCAAATCATCCAGTCCATCATCTCCTGTCACCTGTACATCATCTCCAATCATCCAGTCATCTATTCCGTAATCTCAAACAATTCAGTTATCATCTCCAATAATCCAGCAATCAAGTCCACAATCTCCAATCTCCCAGCAATCCATTCCATAATATTCACTCATCCAGTCCATCATCTTCAATCATCCAGCAATCCAGTCCATCATCTCCACACATCCAGCAATCCAGTTCTTCATCTCCAATCACCTAGTCCATCATCTCCAATCATCATCTCCATTCATCCAGCAATCTCCAATCACCCAGCCATTCATCTCCAATCACCCAGCCATCTAGTCCACCATCTTCAATCATCCAACAATCCTGCCCATCATCTCCAATCACTCAGCCATTCATCTCCAATCAGCCAGCCATCTAGTCCACCATCTCCAATCATCCAGCCTGTCATCTCCAATCAGCCAGCCATCTAGTCCACCATCTCCAATCAGCCAGCCATCTAGTCCACCATCTTCAATCATCCAGCATTCCAATTCATAATCTCCAACCTTCCAGTCCATCATCTCCAGTCATCCAGTCCATCATCTCCACACATCTAGCAACTTTGTCCATAATCTACAATTACCCAGTACATCATATCCAAGGAGCCAGCCATCTAGTCCATCATCTCTAACCATCCAGCAATCCAACCCATCATCTCCAGTCATCCAGTCTGTCATCTCCAATCATCCAGCAATACAGTCCATCATCTCCAATCATTCAGCAGTCCAGTTCATAATCTACAATCACCCAGTCCATCATCTACAAACATCCAGCAACCCTGTTCATCATCCCCAATCACCCAGCAATCCAGTCCATCGTTCCAGTCATCTAGTCCATCTCCGAACTTCCAGCAGGCCAGTCCATCATCTTCAAACATCAGGCAATCTTGTCCATCACATCCAAACATCCAGCAATCATGTCCATCATTTCCATGCATCTCTCAATCCTGTCCATCATCTCCAATCATCCAGCCTGTCATCTCCAATCAGCCAGCCATCTAGTCCACCATCTTCATTCATGCAACAATCCAATTCGTAATCTCCAATCCTCCAGTCTATCATCTACAGTAATCCGTTAATCAAGTCTACAATCTTCAATCTAGCAGCAATCCAGTCCATGATATTCATACATCCAGTCCATCATATCCAATGAGCCAGCCATCTAGTCCCTCATCTCTAATCATCCAGCAATCCAGACCTTCATCTCTAGTCATCCAGTCTATCATCTTCAATCATCCAGCAATCCAGTCTATCATCTCCAGCAATCCAGTCCATCATCACCACATTGAGCAATCCAGTCCATAATCCACAATCACACAGTCCATCATCTCCAATTACCCACCAATCCAGTCCTTCATGTCCAGTACCCAGTCCATCACCTACAATCAGCCAGCCATCCAGGCCGTCATCTCCAATCATCCTACAATCCAGTTCTTATAAAATATAGGACAATGCCTGTGCTGTCATTTTTTTTATCAGTTTTTATCAAACATTACAGCATTTTTTTCATCACTAGAAATCATCTAACTCTTTATCGTTATAGGTAAACCCTTCGGCACTATTTCCTTCCCTTTGGACCTGACATTCATCCTCGCAATGCCGATTATGGTGAACTCTATGGATTGTAAGTCTGTTGTTTCACAGTTACTGGTTTTCTGTCAAGGGAATCGCCCTTCTGTGCTAGTTTTATAGAACAGATCAATGAGACCCCGCTAAAGTGATTAAGCAGTTGTACTCGAGTAGTAGTTATTGAGTATATATACATGTTCTCGAATGTTTCTGATCACTAGAGACGGGAAAGTATTATTTTAGTCATTGCTGTAACTTATTTTCGAGTATCCGAGTGAAACCACATGCGTTACATCTGACGACGCCAATTCAAGGATTGAATATCAGTGGGTGAATGGGCTAACATGACTTACACAACAATCGGTCCGCTGCCAAAGTTGTGAAGCTGAGACCTGATACAATGATGAAATCTGTTTATACACATATATCCACAATCACACAGTCCAATTTAATGCCATACACATATAACAATATTAATTCCATCTGCCCGCGGCTCTTCTAATTTGACTACATATGCGCTAGTCCCCCAGACAGGCTAATGCGCGCGCGTGACATCATAGATTGTTAATTTCAGCTCGAAGTGCGCATGCTCCACAGCGCGCTTAATACTTTAAATATATTGGTATACGAAGTAACTACCTTTTACACTTGTATGCGACTGTTCTCATACGGGTACGACCCACCTAATGTAAACCCTCATACAACAGCCCATTAGTCTTAGATTCTGAGAAGGTTTTATAATTCATCATTACTGTTTTTTCAGACTCAACCCCTTCTTTCCCAAATAAGCATAGATCCATGGAAGTGGCATTATGGGAGAGAGCACCCATGAACAACAGTTTGGTCAAACAACTGGCCATTGGATACCCGACCCGTGAGTACCATTACCACTTAACAGAAATGGTCAGCTCAGATACGTTAGGATACTTCTTAGCGAATCCAATCATCATCTCAAATCAGCCAAGGATTCAGTCCATCATCTCAAATCTTCTAAAAATCCAGTCCATAATCTCCAGTCATCCAGTCCATCATCTTGAATTATCCAGTCCATCATCTCCAGTCATCCAGGTCATCATCTCCAATCACCAGTCCATCGTCTCCAATCATCCGGTCATCTATTCCATAATCTAATCATGAAGCAATCAAGTCTGCAATCTCTAATTTTCCAGCAATCCAGCCCATAACATTCAGTCGTCCACTCCATAATCTCCAATCACTCAGTCCATCATCTCCAGACATCCAGCAATCAAGTCCATAGTCTTCAATCACCCAGTCTATCATCTCAATCAACCAGTCATCTATTCCATCATCTGCAATCCTCCTGTAAACCAGTCCTTCATTTCCAGTCATCCAGCAATCCATTAATGCATAATCTCCAATAAGCTAGTCAATTGTTTTCTTAACTACTGCGTTATCCATGTTTAAATGGCTAATATGACTACAGAAGCGTTAGTCCCCTAAACAGAAGTATTCTGTGTGATGGATGGGTATTGCGCATGTGTGACATGATAGGGTGTTAATTTCAGCTCGAAGTGCGCAGGCTCAAACCGCATTCATCTAAAAAGCATTTATCAATTTAAATGTATTGGTATACTGAGTAACCTTTTACACTTGTCTGCAACTGTTCTCATACAGGCACACCCCAATTAATATAAAACCACATACAACAGCGTAGTCCATGAGTCTTAGATCCTAAGAAGATTTTATAACTCATCAGTACTTTTTTCAGACTCAACCCCTTCTTCCCCAGATAAACATAGATCCATGGAAGTAGCACTATGGAAGAAAGCTCCCTTGAATAACAGTTTGGTCAAACAACTGGCCATTGGATACCCGACCCGTGAGTACCAACAGAACTTATCAGAAATGGTCGGCTGAGAAACCTTAGGATACTTCTTAGCAAATCCAGCCATCAAGTCCACTGTCTCAAATCGTCCAGTCCATCATCTTCAATCATCTAGCGATTCAGTCCTTCATCTCCAATCATCCATCAATCAAGTCTATAATCTACAACCTCCCAGCATTCCAGTCCATTATCTCAAATCTTATAACAATTCAGTCCATCTCCAATCATCCATCAATCAAGTCTATAATCTCCAATCTCCCAGCAATCCAGTTCATTATCTACAATCGTCTAACAATCCAGTTCACCATCTCCAATCATCCAGTCCATCATCTCCAGGCATCCGGTCATCCATTCCATTATCTCAATCAATTCAGTTCATCATCTCCAATTATTCAGCAAACAAGTATACAATCTAAAGTCTCCCAGCAATCCAGTTCATAATGTTCAGTCCAATATCCATCATCTCCAATCAACCAGCCCATCAACTCCACACATCCAGCAATCCCGTTCTTAATCTCCAATCACCCAGTCCATCATCTCCAATCATTCAGCAATCCAGTTCACAATCTTCAATCACCCAGTCTTTCATTTCCAGTCATCTAGCAATCAAGTCTACAATGTCCCAGCAATACTGTCCATAATATTCAATCATCCAGTCCATCACCTCCAATCAGCCAGCCATTTATAGTCCATCATCTCTAGTCATCCAGTCCATAATCTCCAGTCATCCAGCAATCCATAATCTCCAATCAGCTAGTCATTTGTTTTCTCAACTACTGCGTTATCCATGTTTAATTGGCTAATATGGGAAGTATACAGGAATGCTATCTATGTATGTAATATACTATGAATAATATAACATCATACGACAACATCATTTGATCACCGTCATGTAAGAGCTGAGTTGAAGATTGCTTCGTCGCTAATTTTCTTGTTTAGCTAGTTGATCTGATTGGTTGAAAGGTCGGATTTATTTCAACTTCTTCCAACTCGGTTGAATTTCAGACGAGGGCGTTATCAAACTCCGTGCACGTTCAATCGATCAAGTCAACGTCTCCGCTAGTTAGACAAGAAACACTGTAACGAAACAGTTTTCAAAGGAGCTCTTACAAGACGTTGTTGGTATTTGGAAGAAAGATGCTGAACAATATAAAATATAGGACAATACCTGTGCCACCATTTTTTCATCACTTTTTATCGAAAATTACAGCTTTTTTCATCACAAGAAATCATCTAACTCTTTATCGTTATAGGCAAACCCTTCGGCAATATTTCCTTCCCTTTGGACCTGACGTTCATCTTCGCAATGCCGATTATGGTGAACTTTATGGATTGTAAGTCTGCTGTTTCACAGTTACTGGTTTTATGTCGAGGGTATCGCCCTTCTGTGTTAGTTTTATAGAAGAGGTCAATGAAACCCCGCTAAAGGGATTAAACAGTTGTACTCGAGTGGTCAAATATGAATTTAACTGGAAAGTTATTGAGTATATGTACATGTTCTCGAGTGTTTCTGACCACTAAAGACGGGAGAGTATTATTTTAGTCATTGCTGTCTTTCACTTCCGAGCATCCGAGTGAAACCACACGTGAACTGATCACGTCATTTTAAGGATTGAATGCCATTGAGTGATTGGGCTAACATGACTTACACAACAATCGGTCCGTTGCCAAGGTTGAGATCTGATACAATGATGAAATCTGATTATACACTCCAGTTTAATGCCATACACATAGAACAATATTAATTCCATCTATCCGCTGCTCTTCTAATTTGACTACACAAGCCTTCTTTATCTTTGGCGTAATTTAGAATTTTATGTGGTTGAGGTGTGGCAGTATTTGCTGACAAAAGCGGTTATTAATTAAGCGTCACCAAGTTACCAAATCACGTCAACCTCGACAAGAAAATGGCGGCCCTCAGCCTCTTCGGAAATACATGTAAGATTCGGAAATGAATCAAATAACACGTTTCCGTCTTTAGTGACAAGAAATATTTTGGGATATATTTTGGTTATAACCATCAAGATATATATTTGAATTAGTTAAGTATTCCTTAAATGATCGAGAAGATCACATAAGTGATGGACAGAATTCACCACACGAAGGTCAAAGCACCTATTAACTTTGATTTTCGACAGATTATACTGAACTGTCCTTTGATCTGGATCTGTAAATATACCGGTACAGGTTTAAGGGCTAAAAAATGTACTAGTAATTTTACTCTACAGTACCGTATTGGAATTAGATGAGGCGATCTCAAACACAGCATCCTATTAACGTGGATCGCGGAATACAATTTTTACCCGGTGATATACTGTGAATGTCATCTGTGTGTATTAGAGTAAAATGCAAAATCGTTCTCTTATTTAAAGAAATACCATAAGAGAAGAAACAAATGTGTGAAATGTCTCGTATGTGTAGAAATTTATCCCATAATCCAGCAATCCGGCACAGCAATTTGCTAAGCACACATGTTACTTGCAGTGGTTGGATTAAGTAAATGAAAAATGCCGGATATACACGAGTTGAACATGCCATGCTAACATGTGTTCGATCACTGTTGTATCTATATGATAAGTGTTTGTCAGAACTTACAGCGGTAGGCAATTATGTTCTGCAGTTGACAGAAAATCGAACAACAATTTTTAAGGGTATCATTTCTAAAAACAGAGAGAGAGAGAAAATTAAGGCTTAATGTTTCTTTCAGCAATATTTCAGCTATAGCGACGTATCATTCCTGAAGTTAATGACGAGTGATGATGGTGAAGAAATCTTTGAGATGCAGTTGAACTACCTGAAATTGTCACGTTGGCACTCTCGTCGCTGCTTAACTTTTTTTTTTGTCACGCTGGCCCTCTGGTTGTCGCTGCTGAACCATCTACATTTGTCACGCTGGTATTGCCGTTGTCGCTGCTGAACCATCTGCAGTTGTCACGCTGGTATTGCCGTTGTCGCTGCTGAACCATCTGCAGTTGTCACGCTTTTCGTTGCGGCCCCTGAACCATCTAAAGTTGTCACGCTGGCGTTCTCGTTGTCGCTTCTGAACTATATTTTGTTACGCTGGCAATTTCGTCGCTGCTCACGCTGGTACCGTCGTTGTCGCTGCTGAACCATCTAAAGTTGTCACACTGGTCGTTGTCGCTGTTGAAGCATCTCAAGTTGCCAGGCTGATCGTTATCGCTGCTGAAGCATTTAAAGTTGTCACGCTGATGCTCTTGTTGTAGCTGCTGGGCCATCCGAGTTCATCCAAAGTTCTCAGGCCGGTGATCTCGTTGTTGCTGCTCGACCATCTAAAGTTGTCACACTGGCACTTTGCTGCCGCTGCTCGACTACCCACTGTTGTGATGCTGGGGCTATCGTTGGTACTGCTCCACCAGCAAAGGTTACCATGCTGCTTGGCGATAGTCAGGTCGACTACCTGTATAGTCACAATAATCTGGTTGCAATGTCCAGTGGTTCGAGCCATTTAACCCTATCTGGCCTGGATTTTTGTGACCTGTCCGGGCCTGGTGAGGGGAGGGACATTTCGGGCCCTAAATATTTTTCTTACCCCTTGAGCTACGAGACTGAAACTTACCACACTATACCCTTGGATAAAGCTCTACCAGACAATGTAAAAATCCAAGATGACCACTTTAATGACGTCACTGTCAATACAGGCATTTTTTGGTTGATTCTTCGGTCAGATTTTTCCATTTTTTTATTTATGTTTTCTTTGCAAAAACTGCATGATGAATTAGCAAATATTAGCCTGATGTGAAATAAAATAGATTTTGCCCAATTTTCCTCGAAGAAATGCAGGAATTTTGAAAACAAAATGTCGACAACATCACTTTTCTGGTACCCCAACATGGCTGCCATCTTGAATTTTCCCATGATCCTCTACTCCGGGGGTTATGCATATATGCTCAAAATAACCTCAATATGATAAACCAAAAAGTCGGGAAGAGTCAGCTTTCATTTTTTGTCGTTCCAGAGATGGGGGAGAAAGTTTGGTACCCGCTTGGTAGGGTTCAGGTAGTCATTTTCAGCATCCCAATTATCTGTGCGTGAAATATTCAGATGTATTTTTACATATACGGTACCATTTGATCTGCTGTACATCTTTATCACACGGTTCTTGACTCTTCCGGCCAGAAATGGTGTTGGCCCAACACCGTTTTTAGTGTTTGGATTTGGTCAACACTTATACCGTGCAAATAATGGATAATTAACTTCGTGGTATAGCTAAGGCTAGCATCGTATGTATACGGTCTGCAAAGGAGGGTAGTCAACACCATAAAATGGTGTTTAAATTGGGGCTAATCACATCCAGTGCCTTTCATGATCCTGCGCCGGTTTGGTTAATAATGCAATTTCTATTAATTACAGACCAACCAAAAATGTCCCGATGTCGGCAACTCTTGCCATTCAACCAGAGGGAGGAATATTGGGTAAGTGAAGTCCTCTTCAAAACTGGTTCGAAGACAAAGGAGGGCGAAAGTTATCTCTTCATTCAGCTCATTGTACTGGTTCCAAGCAGTAAAAGAATGCAGCGATGGTAAAAACCAGTGGATGATGAAATTGCGTAGTTCATCCGGTACAACTGACTTCGTTTTGACGACAGAAATTAAACTTACCTGCACAAAAAAAACACAAACACACACACACACACACACACAGAGAAGAACTTACGAGACTGGATTATTCTTTGGAGAATGCTGAGTCGATTACTGCTTCTTACATTTCGGTACCGTCTATCAAAATAAAGACAATGCAAGTATTTCATAAAGTAGGGTACCGGTATCACCAATGGCATCAGATTGTATACCTCCTACTGCCAGATATATCGACAGTGTAGGAGGCAATGTATGAAGAATACACTAATGGGTGATTTGTTGAGAATGAGCCAAACCGAATTGCTTCACCATTTCTCAATTATTACTTTTTTCAGGAACCATACGCATCAGACGATTTGAGATGGTTCCGTAGACTCATACTCGGGAATTTGGAGGTTTTCTTTGCCAGTGTGTTCCCGCATTTGATGTATTCCATAACACGCTGGGGCGAAAGCCCAGACAGGCTGTGGGTGGTCATGACGAATGATGGCAACGGTAACATGAACTACCTCGGATTACTGAGTGATAATCACCGAATTGAAGTGATGTTTAACCCCCAGGATGGAATCACTATCGAGATTGCTCAGAGAGGAGAGATTAAGGGTAGAACAGCCTCCGGGGAGGTACTTTTTCGTGAACTGAATTACAAGCAATATCAGGTCACGTATATGGGCCTCAAACTGATAGACGAAGGGTCCAGTCTGATCTATGGATCTGGCTGGGACCGATAGAATGCATGTACTTGTTTTTTTAGTTTTGCATTCCTAATATTTTGGCCAGCCATTTCGCAATAATTCTAAATCCAAACGGAGACGTTTCTAATTCTAAATTTTCGAAAGCTATTTGGTTTTACACATTTAAATTCATTTTTTTTCTCAAAATTTCAGTTGGATTATTTAGAAATGTAGATCTAAATCTAAGTTTCAAAATTATTTCTAAATTAACTACACACGTGACCTGATGTTGCTTGTAAACATAAGTGAGAATCAACTTTGAACACAGGTGAAAATCAACTGTTAACAGAAATAAGAATCCTCTGTCCCGTGGCGTCCATATAATGCAACACCAATATTATTGTCACAATGGTTGAAGACCTCGCTGGCAAAGGTTAATAAGGCCGTACGTTTGTGCGTTGGCTTGTGACTAACAGGCCTATTTTTGTCCCAAAGTCATGGAAGTTACGGAATATATGCATCAGGTGCCTCCTCTTCGCTAATCGTCGTTAAATGATACTGTTTTTTTCATACACTACATGAAATCAACATTTTTCAACAACGCTGGTGTTTTTTATCGTATCGAAGTCAACCTGCTATCACTGAAGTCTTTCCCTTATGAAAATCTATTTTCAGATTAAATGACCCCCCTTGATAATCTGTCAGGGGCGCTCACTCCTTTTCCCCCTCTACTGCCCCAGACGTGTCATTTGGAGAGGATGGGTTGGGAATAGGATTTATTTGAAAACGAATACCAAACTTGTTTATGTTTATCTCTTCAAACTTGAAACCTACTATCAATGATGTCAGACTCTTAACAACGGAGGTTGGGACGCCGGCCTTGTCGTTCTATGCTCGGTGTACGAGCATGATGCTCGCTGTACGAGCATGCCCTTGTGCTGTTCTTGGACCTTCTGTACCAAATTACCCATTCTTGATTCCATGTTATTCGTGAGAGCTAGAAACTAAAATTACACCAAACAATGTGACTGTATACTACTACACCAAATGATCAAGCTGTATCCAGATCTGGCTTGTCTGTATGCGGGGTTGCTCCCTTTCTTCCCTTATTGGATTAAATGGATCACGTGCTGGGTGGCAACTATACTGACCCCAGCGCGGTCACCCTTGGAGTTCCTACGACAAAGAATTGCAAATGTCGAAATGGCGGACCAGGCAAATGCACCTGGGCCCACTTCTCATGTGACTCATTTGACGCGGCTGATGCCAAAGAATACAAATGAGTAACTCGTACACGCAATGAATTGTCTCCTCATACCAGACCACGATCGTTTTGTTTTTTATGTCTGCTGTTGTGCCTGGTTACAGTGACAGGAATAACAGGCCTCGAGAACTTCTCGTGGGATCGATGCGTTGTAAGAAATGACGTATCGCTGTTACGAAGAACAGTATCGCTGTCACGAGGAACAGCAATCTGTCGTCGTCCAGGAAACTAGAGAAATCCGTTAAGGCCAGAACATATTATTGACGTAGAGAACAGGTTCGCGGTCCTACCAATTCGTTCTTAACAACAAAGTCTAGCCAGGATGGGGTGATACAAGGTCCGTGACCAATCTTCTGTTCAATTTAAGGATTTTTCTCTGAAGAATATATAAAATTTCTGGAAGGGTTCGGACGGTGGTAACCACAGAGCTCCAACTACCCTTCCGAGGTCCTATTTGGGTAGAGGCTTCGGCGTGACTACAATGGACCACAGCCAGGCTCTTTCGTTATTATGTAGACTGATGTTAATATCTGCGGTCGCAAAGCTCTGACAAAAGTCGAACAATATTCGTTAATGGTGCTTGGTTGGAAGTCATCCTCCTCTGAAGGTGACACAAGTCCGCTACTATTAAAACAATCTTGCTTACTTCGATCGGTAAAGCTGTAAATGGGTCCTTTGTTGACTGTAGCCATTCTCACGTTTTGACCACAGTTTGACAGCATCAGACATGATCGCTGAGCTAATGTTGACATAACTGCAAAACATTCTACATGAACTATCTCCAAAATACGCCTTGACGAAAGACTTAATTGTGGATAGGAAAGTAGCGAGCTCGAGTGCGCATGTGCGGCGCACGCTCCCTGTCGGATTGCCAAAGGAGGTAATATTTTCGCTGCAAAATGATCTCCATAAGGGAGAATATGGCTTCAGCGATAGCAGGTTTCAGATTTGCTCCACGAATACCTGAATTCATATGGAGCGAACATTGATATTTTACTATACTTATCGAAAAAGAAATGATGTCTTTTATCGACGCGCTAAAGATTATTTCAGAGTTCCCACCTTTGGCTTTGTATTATAAGCGTCACTAAATCTGATATTTGTAGTAATCGTACGTTTTTAAGGAAGACATTCTATGTCTCGCTCGTAGATTACCATCTTAAATTGGCCACAGATGAGATATAATAAAAATAATGTGCGTCATCGCACCACAGCTCTCGAAGACAAGTTTGAGGTTCAGCTGCAATTTACCTGAATTCATCTATGTGGCTCAAGCTAAGGTCAACGATGAGTTTTCTCCAAGATTTGACAGAGGGGTATGCATCCTAAAGAAATGACATTGTTTGAAAGCCATTGTCTTCAATCAATAGGACAAGGAAGGCTTTGGGGATTGGGTTTAAAACATACAACTTGTTGCCTTCACAAACAGTAAACTATAGCTCAGCCTACAAAATTGACGATTTCCTATAATAATGGTGAGGATAAACTATTTTCAACAAGAATTATTTATTTATTTAGTCATTTATTTTTAGTTGCAGTTATTGTTTCCTCAAAATCAAAATGAAAATGGAACGAAGAAGTAGCAGAGTAACAATATCCTACCACGGACACAGAAAATAGCGTTCTTTCGAAATTCTCTGCTACTAATTATGAGGCAATGGAACGGCACCGAATTTGTTACTACCATTTCCTTGTAGTGTTTATATTTCCATTGGTGTTGCATTATATGGGGCACATCGCACTGGAGTGTAACTGGGACCACGTACACGGGCCATAGCAGATTTTCCATCGGACCCGCGGTGAACCTTCAATGTTCTACCCATGTGACGTTGTAAGACCTGTATATCAGCTGATCAGCAAAAACGGAAACGTAAAAGCCGACACTTCACGGCTGGAGAGGTTCACCGCTCGAGTCCAATAGAAAACTGGTGGTTAATGGTTAACTGATGGTTAATGGTTAACTGGTGGTTAATGGTTAACTGGTGGTTATCGATTCAGGTTGTATGATTGCCTTTCCTGTTCCTCGATTCGGCCAAGTTTATCAATCAACTCACGCTTCCTGTGTATCTTCTGACCCTATTGTACTAGCCTCTTATTGCTTTTCTTTCTCACCTGTGTTCCTGCCAGTTGATGGTGGAACGATTAGGGCCAATTTTGAAGTCATTTTGTACTTGCTCTCCTCTAAATTCTAAAACCAGCATATGTACTAACCTTCACGGATGATGTTTTACCGTCCCAGTCTCCTCTCTGACTGACCTGTCCTGCTCTCCGAAGGGTTTGTGGTTGCCCGAATTATCATTATGACGCGTGTCACCTCGGTGTCTTCCATAAGATTCCATTGGATTTCATGCTGCTCCGGGTTTCCAAGCGGTCAAAAAATGGGGTTTTCTCAAGAACACAACAAATTTTCCCTTATATGTGTTGTAATTACAGTATATAGTAGTTAATTGAAAGGAAATGTTAATATAGTATATCTTTTCTACAATGGACAAATATCGTATCCCACAATTCGGACATACATTAATATCAGAAGTTGAAACTTTTTCACAACTCTTTCACTTTCAGTCTGCCTTGTCAAGGAACTATTGTATGTAATATTTTAAACGAAGTTGTTATTATCGTCTATTATAAAGGCCAGCAATACACCTGTTATAGTATACCGTAACATTGTTGTTCCATGAAATTTTCTTATTAAAAGATATTAATATGCTCACCATGTCTTATATCTTTCCTTGTATCAACCATAGACCTATATAGTGTCGAAGTCGACCACAGTAAAATTATAAAGAGCCATATGGCTTGAATAGTTTTACTGATGTATGTTTCAAAAAAACTTATGACTGTAGACCAAAATAGAACTGGTTTCGAACTGTCGTCAGAGACTGACCATGTGAATTGAAGTTCCTTGCCTGCCTTTAAGTGCATCTGCGTACGATAATTTCATTGATAGAACAGACTTCTGAACTTTTATTGCAAGTTTTGCCAGTGGAAAATACCGGCATGTACGGATGTCTGGACTGCACATTTTTTCTCACCTCCTCCTTCCCTCCTCCATATGCAGGTCTGCATGGATACTCTGTCTGGATAATCTCTGTTAGAAGAACCATGGTTAGAGATGATGTCTTCTCCCAACTTTCGTTATTTACATGTAGTTCCTTAACTAACTGACCAGAATAACTATGGGGTTACGCAGATGTTGCGTACCAAAATTGAAGTAAGTAGGTCAAGGGCCAAGGTCACTATGGCCTAAAGATCAGAAATTTTGGATCGCAAATTTATGAGAAGTAGACGATTTATCCAATAACAAAATTGAGGTCAAAGGTTGAGATCGTGCAATGACCCAAAAATCAGGAAAACTAAATTGTAATCAAACTTTAGGTATACTTCACACTGATGTAAATGTTTGAGATCGAAGGATCAAGGTCACTGGGAATAATAAAATCAGGAAACAATTGAAATCCACATGCAGTGAATGCTTCAGCAAGAAGCGATGTTTCGGGGTCAAAAATCCAGGTCAATATGTCAACGGTCAAGGTCACTGACCACCAGCAACTCATTGAAACCCGAAATACTAATTTTAATGACGTAGTCCATAGTACCAATTAGGCTCTTGTTTTAACATACAGTATAACAAGACTATCGAAAAGTGAGATTCCTGGATGACCAAATGAGATATTACACTTGGATAGAAAAACAATTAGTTAATTCTGCACACAACTGTTATTCATTCAGAAAAAAACACTGTAAAGGTAGATAGTGAAATGGGGGTTCCAGACCACTTGATCGCTCTATCTACCCATCTGCGTCCTTGAAAATTGACGTCATCCAGAAAAATGCCAGAATCTATAAATAAATATGATTTAATCCGGGAACGCTTAGCCTATATTAAACCGAGAAAACAATTAACCTCGTGTCATATAATCAAATTTATAATCTATTACTGAGCTAATCATACTTTGACCTGATTACGTCAACATAACATCGTAAGTAGATCTATTTTCAGACGATAGCTCAGAGTTGGATATATAGAAATGCGTGACAATGGTGCACTGTAATGAAATGTGTAGAATATTCCAGTACACGAGAATGATGCAACGACAGTGGGCTGCAGCGTAATGTCCAGATTCCTCCAGAATGTATATTGGAAGATGGTCCAACGTAAATTGCCGGGCGTATATGAGAAAGTATTGGTATAAAGGGTGATTATATCGCATATCGCTCCAATTCAACTGACCAGATACCCAAGATTCTATTGAAACCTACTAACGTCAATGGCGCAATTAAGGAAATTTTAATTTTGAGTTGCTCTGCTGCTTTGTTAGCATATAGATGTATATTACGATATTGTATGAATTGAGTTAACTGGGCATGACTTCACCTAGCCTGGGTAACAGTTTCATCACCCATCGTGCATAGTACTGTGCGGTTGGCCTGCCGGGTAAACGTGTTCAGAACTCTTGACCGAACAGAAACAGACAAGGAGGCATCATTGTTCACCAACCAATGAAAATTTGGCCGTCATCGTCAATTTCAAATCTTCAAAGCATTGACTGGGCCGGTCTATCTGACGACTATCCAGGACCGAAAGATGTAATATTGTTCAATCATATGCATATTTTATTACCGCAAAACCACGTGGAATAAAGAAAGTATCTTTTTACAGTTGGGTCCTTTGTGAATATTTATGTCACTTTAGCCCATGAACGTTGCCGCCTGTGAACATACCCGGTATATGAGATCACCCAGGCGCCAGCAGGACGGGCCTATATTTTAATGACTTACATAGTATGTCCTCGCTGTATAAAGTATCAGAGCTGAAAGGTTCTCGATAAAGAGGGTTTTTTTATATTCTGAGTAGCATTCACAGGATGGTTAATGTTTCGATAGATAGATAGATAGATAGATAGATAATCTTTATTTAAAACTTCTTTTCATGGAGGTCGAGAATTTCACATCCATGCAGCTGCCATATAGTGTGGCCAAACTCAGTCGAAATATTTCAGTGGGTGCCCTGAATAGAATACCGATAATATTCAGCGGAATATAGGTCAACCAGAAGTGATTTCTTCAAACTGGAAAAGTCTCAGTAGTAGATAATGTAGAGATACCCTCGTTTGAGTGGCGGGAAACAAACAATACATCCCTTACTCTCCAGAAGTGCCACACTTCTCGTGAAGTGTGCCTAGAAGTGCCTCTGAAAAGTACACTGAAAAGTCACTTCAACAACAGAGAAAAATACTGGCACACTTCATAGGTACTTCATTAGAAAAGGCAGTAGCCAAGGGACTCCTCAAAGACACTTCATGGGCTTTGTCAATTTCATAGCAAAAAATGAGGGACTGCAGAGACACTTCTGAGACTTGGTTATTGTTCGGCATAATCCAAGGTACTCCTCAAAGACACTTCATGGACTTTGTCAGTTCTTCAGCAAAACTTGGGGGACTTCAGGGACACTTCTGAGACTTAGTTATTGCTCAGCATAATCTAAGGTACTCCTCAACACATATAAGGGAAGTGGGAAGAGGTGCCGACATACTGGCAGAGCCATATGACTTCACAGTATAGTCTTCCGGTTAACCTATTCTAAAGTACATACCAAGAATCTAACGATTCGTGATATGTGTTGTATCTCAGGTACGCTTTTATTGTACCTGTTCATGTGGCAACTTGGATGATATGACCACACGGCCCCTAGCACCGGCATAAGCGGTATTAGATACAAATCTAGAGAGCTATGATGAAAATGCTCTGACAACTCGTATATTGGTAATTGGTGAACTGTTTCGCTGTGACAACTCGAACACTGGTGATTGGTGAGCTGTATCGTCGTCAGATGTAAATGACGGCATTTAACACAAAAGACTAGTCTGTAAGGCCCGATGTCGACCCAGCATCAACTTCCCACAAATGCCAACATATATCAAAGACCAAAAGGTCTGTACAGGGGGCGGGCCTCGGGGACGAAACGTCCACCAGCAGAATCTCGCCATATACAGGAAAAAATTACAACACATATAAGGGAAGCGGGAAGAGGTGCCGACATACTGACAGAGCCACATGACTTCACAGTATAGTCTTCCTGGTTAACCTATTCTAAAGCACATACCAAGAATCTAACGATCCGTGATATGTGTTGTATCTCAGGTACGCTTTTATTGTACCTGTCCATGTGGCAACTTGGATGATATGACCACACGGCCCCTAGCACCGGCATAAGCGGTATTAGATACAAAGCTAGAGAGCTATGATGGAAATGCTCTGACAACTCGTATATTGGTAATTGGTGAGCTGTTTCGCTGTCACAACTCATACACTGGCGATTGGTGAGCTGTATCGTCGTCAGTTGAAAATGACGGCATTTAACACAAGAAATAGTCTGTAAGGCCCGATGTCGACCAAGCATCAACTTCCCACAAATGCCAACATATATCAAAGACCAAAAGGTCTGTACAGGGGGCGGGCCTCGGGGACGAAACGTCCACCAGCAGAATCTCACCATATACAGGTAAAAATTACAACACATATAAGGGAAGTGGGAAGGGGTGCCGACATACTGGCAGAGCCACATAACTTCACAGTATAGTCTTCCGGTTAACCTATTCTAAAGCACATACCAAGAATCTAACGATTCGTGATATGTGTTGTATCTCAGGTACGCTTTTATTGTACCTGTTCATGTGGCAACTTGGATGATCTGACCACACGGCCCCTAGCACCGGCATAAGCGGTATTAGATACAAATCTATGAGAGCTATGATGGAAATGCTCTGACAACTCGTATATTGCTAATTGGTGAGCTGTTTCGCTGTGACAACTCGTACACTGGCGATTGGTGAGCTGTATCGTCGTCAGTTGAAAATGACGGCATTTAACACAAAAGATAAGGCCCGATGTCGACCCAGCATCAACTTCCCACAAATGCCCACATATATCAAACATCAAAAGGTCTGTACAGGGGGCGGGCCTCGTGGACGAAACGTCCACCAGCTGAATCTCGCCAAAAACAGGTAAAAATTCTAAGGCCTGATGTCGACCCAGCATCAACTTTCCACAAATGCCAACATATATCAAAGACCAAAAGATCTGTACAGGGGGCAGGCCCCAAGACACTTCTTGGACTTTGTCAGTTTTAATGAATAACTTGTGGGACTTGCCCTTGAAAAAATATCTTATAGAATCCTATAAGATTTTGAAAAATCCTATAAGACTCTGACAAATCCTATAAGATTCAATCCAATAGGATTTCTAAATTATCGGAATTTTTCCACAAACTGTTACAGTAACATAACATTATAACATTACATAACATTATTGTAGCTATAGAACTACACGTATGCAAGTTTCAATGATCTTAATTAGCTCTGGAAATATCCTAGCTTAAAATTGGCTGATTTGATTTCACTCAGTGACATCAAATCTCATTTCCATGAAACCACTAAACATCAGATTTGTACTTCTCAGTTCAAAATAGCTGCAGCTGTGTAAAATATTCACGTGTGGTTACTGACATATTACTCAGAACTGTGAACACTTTTTGGATCTTTGACAGTGATCTGTACCATGGGTTTCCATTTGAATACAATAAATTTATATTAATAATATCAGTCTGTCACATATTAGTGTTATCAAAATAGTATCATATTAGATAAGAGATCTTGTTGAATTCAGATTTTATAATCAGCCCAAATCCATGATTTTATAGTAGAATTAGACAAAATGGGAAAATATTTTTAAAAGGATCAGTTCTAACATAATGTCAGCAACAAAAAATGTTCATTAAAGAATACTTTATATTATCCTTTTCATTATTACCAATTGTTTAAATATAATATATATATATATAATTTCTGTTTCTGATAGTTTTTTCCTCTTAAATGTCTCATCAAAATGGGTGGAGTTATCTGCCCTTGAAAATTTAATTGACCACCGGGGGCGCCACTATCATCTTAAAACAACAACAACAAAAATGCCTGACCTCAAGTGCAGGTATGAAATGGAGTGCTATCATACCTCCAAGTGCAAAAAATCAGGTGGATTTGTTCATGTTAAGCTTGAAGTATGGAGGTTTGAAGAACTGTATTGCAGATGGTGATGAGTGCACCTAATGATATGGTAAGTAAATTATAAATATAACTATAATTTTTCTTTTTTTTCATAACTTAATAAGCAAAGAACTGAGCTGAACAGTGGGAGACCCGCCATGAATATCAGCTATTATTATCAACAAGTTTCCCTTGACATACTTGGCATATTAGAAAATTGATATTGGCCTCAATAAATATTGCTATATGGACTGGTTGTAATAATGTACTTCGCCTTATAATTGCAGTCAAATTTAATGGATCATGTAGCATGGCTTTCACAAAGAAATATCCATATCTCTGTCTCAATATCACTTTCAGATCTACCCAGGTTCACCAAGGCAGTGTGGATTGCCGTTGTCATGATTGTGTGAATTGTCAGCTTGGAAACCCCTGGAGGAAATCCCCTGAGGGTGAGATGTTTTTATCACAAAACTGCATATATACTTCCTGTTCATGTTAAAACAGGGGGATTTAACTGGTTGGGGGACGGTAGCTCTAAATAAATTATCTTGTTGTTTTGAACTATTTATTGATTTACAAAAAAAAATGATTTTTGTTCCTTCCAGAAGATTAGAGAATATTTCCATACCAAACCTTTGACAAAATGGTAATGAAATATGTTTTAAAATATATTGATAATAAAATGTTAGCATAACCTATTTTTAGCTGTAATCAGAATAAGTACAATCAATTATGATTAGACTTTCAATCATTATAACAGGCTATATTTTCCTTGTCTATAGATTGCATTATTCATATACCAAAGCTAAGGATCTTCACACATTTCAACTGTACATTTCTACCCACATCTTGAGAAATGAAAACATTTCATTTCATTTTAAAAATTTAAGAATACAATTTATGGTTAATAAGCATTTGTTTGTTATTTGAAAACCTGTATGGAGATTTAGTTGAACCAGAAATTAACAGACAAATTATAAAAATTCACATGCCTGTTTCACTTCAATTCTGATGGCTTCTTACATTGTATACTTTAATATTCCAGAATACAGCTGCTACAAGGAACTCGGCTCACTTCAAGCAGCCACTCGACTGACAGAAACTAGTTGATGTGTGGTTGATATTTTCATGGTGTATATTGGTTAGAACGTCACACAAACTGTTTATCTACCTTGTTGTATATCATGGAGTACTAAAGAAATGATAATAGACATCTTTATCAATCTTTTGTAAATCGTGCGGATGTGTTTCATTCTTTACCCTTTATGTAGTCAACCTATTCAATCATCCTGAGTGTATTAAAAAAAGAGAAGAACTGGATTGCATGTCATAAGGAACCATATATACAACTGATCAGGTTTTAATTATATGCATGTATTTCTCGCAACAGGCCAAGAAGTCCACAATTCAGACTGGTGGGTTTCAGCAAAGGTTGGATTACATCCAAGTGGACCTCAGGGCAACTAAATCAAACTGTCCTTCGAAAGATCTGCTGCTTTAAGTTAAAGTTGGATAAGAATACTGTCACCCTTGAATAATAACACTAATACTGCAACAAATTCTCATACCAAAGACTGCATGTAAATACATACATAGTACTCTGCTGTATGTTGTCTCAAGGATTTGTGCTAGCGGTTATATAAACTACACGTTTCTTGTTAAGAAAGGTTTATTGTAAATATTTCATGATGTACTGTTTTGTCTCACTCCCAGTGCTTTCTCTAAATAAGACGTTCTCTGCTCAAATATATATTTGTGTCTTCTTTTCCGGGAAAGTAAATATCTAGTAGCTTCATACCTTTCATTACACGGATTTGCTATGATACTAATATTGTACTTCATGAGCACTCCAGAAGTGCATATAAAATGTATCCTTCTGTAGAAGAGTGGATGAAGTGCCTTGCCATATAAGGCCATTGAAGTGCCTCGTATATTCTAATTAGGTACTTCAAGAGCACTTCAGAAGTGCCTTTGAAGGTTACCCTACTGTGGAAGAGTGGATGAAGTGCCTTTGCAGTACCTTATTAACATATTTGAGGCACTCTTCAAGAGTACTTCCAAGTGACTTCATTGTGACTTTAATGCCCTTATATGGCATTGCCATCGAGGCTGGCGCCTATTCTTATGCTTCTCTCCTTCAGTCTCAGCGCATAGCATTTCTGCGCAACTTCAAGGCCGAGGTTTCAATTGTTCCACAAAACAATTTTGTTACCCTACAAAAGTACCTACTCAGCCTGCGAACACGGGTGAAATAACCGAAGAGGAATACAAGGAGACACCTTGCTCGACCCTTGCCCACGTGCGCATGGGTTGCCAAAAATCCATAAGGGCCTCGACAAGATCTCGCCACTATGACCAATTATCGACACGCCTGGAACAGTCTACTACTGCCTAGGAAAATATCTGGCTAAACTTTTAAACCCTCTAACACACAACGACTATGATGTAAAAGATTCGATGCAGCGCAACGCATTCGAGATATACCTAAACACCTCTTAGACGAAGGATATCGGTTTGTGACGTTTGATGTAGAATCCCTCATTACAAATGTTCCGTTAACCAAAGTGATTAATATCATACTAAACAAAATATACAAGAAGAAACTTTTGAACAACAGATTGCACAAAAGCATTTTGAGAAAATTAATCAAGGACACCTGTACCAAGACCCCATTCTCATTTAACGGACAACTATACCAGCAGACGGATGGCGTTTCCATGGGTTCCTGCCTAGGACCAGTCCTAGCAAATATAATAATGACAGAAATTGAAAATGTCATTGTGGATAAACTTTTTGAACATAATTAAATTCTACATTCGGCTTGTGGATGATACGCTTGTACTGGCCAAGCCTGAAAACTTCCAGAAAATTCGTGGCAAGTTCAACTCGTTCCATCACTGAGAAAAGAAGGGGATTCAACACGATGCCAAAAGGGGTATCTAGAAGCTAGAGGCCCCTGGTTCTCGGGTAACTTCCCTTGGGATTCAGAACGATTTCCTAGAGGATTCACTATGATGCCGGAATGGGTATCTGGCAGTTAGATATCCCTGGTTGTCGACAAGATACCCCAAGGCTTCGTCGCGATTCCCCAGTTTCTCCACATGATTTTCCTGATCGCTCCACCACGTGGCTGTGAGATCTTCGCGTGTCTGTTGTTTGGCGTCTACCGTGGGTCGTCTTTGTTCAGTAAAATCACACCAATCTTAAGTTTCTTCATGCCATCGCCTTCATATTTCACACCAGTTACATTTATCGTCACCCCAAGAATGGTTGTACGAAGCGTTTGTTCCAAATGTGGTACGGTATTCCTCAAGTTCTTGGATCAACATATCACAAGATGTACAAGGATGAATCATCAATGTGATGGACAACACAGGTTTGTTACTATCCGCACATGTACAATGTGCTTCAATTCTTGTGGGAATTTATCATTTTCTGAGGATAATATTTGCCAAATTGATCGACGTTATTATAAATCAGACTATGAGAATTCCTATCAAAACTAAGAACAGGAATGGACAGTAGCAAACCATCGTTGTTGTTGTTGTTGTTTTTCACATTCATAGTTTATTCATAAAACCAAGAGAAATAGGGAATTCAGCAATGAATTCTCTCCCCACCCACGAGAACCCAAGGCATCCAGAGGATTCTCCTGAGGATCCCCTGGGCAGTCTGTTGATTCATCTAGGGTCTTGTGGGAGGTACTGTTGCTGGATTCCCCTTCAAGCATCACTACGATTCCCCTATTTCTCTCAGTGATCGTCAATTAAAATTTACGTTTGAATCTTTTGAGGACAGTCCAGAAGTGCACTTCCTTGACATTAAATTTAACAATGACGGAACGTCTATTTACAGGAAACAGACTCATACAGGGCAGTAGGTCCACTGTGATAGTTTTGGACCATGGAACAGGAAAATTGCATGAGTAAGGGCTCTTGTTTCTCGAGCCTGGAAAATCTGTACTCCAGGGTTACTACTGAACAATAAACTCATACAAATAAAGCAGTTCATGCTGTGGAATGGTTTTACGAATCACACAGCGCAACGTCTCATTGAGAAATTTAAACCCAAGCCTCGGAATAATCAACAACAGGATGAAACCGCCGACATTCCCAAAATCTGGATGAGATTACCTTATTTAGGACAGTATGGTGAATAGGTCGCACATAATGCATATCTAAAACCAAACGTTATCTAAAACGAAAGGACGTACGTTTCATAACACTCTGGCAAACGAAGAAAATAGGATTTTTCGTTTCCAACAAAGATCCCACCCCTACAAAATACAGAAGTTCAATCTTTTACAAATTCACCTGCCGAGCATGTGACAGCCAATATACATCGGCAAAACGGTTGTTTGAAACAACGTGCACGTGAACATTCCACAGGAAATAGTAACATTTGTAAGCATATTGACAACTGTGAGGGATTTCAGATCTGGAGCATGTTCAACCAACCAGATTCACCCACTGACATTGGAAGAGCCGAAATGTCCGGACTAATGATTCAAGAAAATTGTGAAATAATAGACTCCTCTAGACACTGGTCCGAAGTCCTCTTACAAGAGGCGTTAGCTTTAAGACGCTGCAGACCCGATTTAAATCATGGTGTAAAAGCATCAAAGGAAGTTGTTTTATTCCGATAAAATGTATAACTGTTTTATAACAGTACCGGATTATTGTCTTGTCTTATAGTACCGGATTATTGTGTTGCCTTAATAGTTTGGCTATCTTCACTGTGAACGCTACTTGTATCATATTGTGTAATTTAACTCTCTGCCTAAATCAACAACATGAACACTATTCCAATATACTCTGTGACTTTTTGCCGCTCTAATGCCCAAAGCTACTCACGAATTATATGCTCACCATTTGACCAAACATCTGATTGGCTGACTTGATACTCACATTTGTGTACATACCTTGTTAAATACTGGAGTTGTCTCATTGTATTCTGATGATGGCATAAATATATGTTGAAATATTGAATCACAAGATGTTTTTTCTTAGTATATTCGGAGTTACTTTCCTCCAATATTACCTGTACATCCTACCTAGATTTGGCTTTAAAATCTGCAAGGCCATTGTCTCTTGTGTTTTATCTACATTTTCTGTTATATGCAAATTTTACCAGGAACTTAATGTACTTGATGCAAATGGCTTCAAACTATTTTGACAGTCATAACTGTGAACCAATCACTGATGTGCTATCTATGCAAATGATAATATGGAATTGGTACCCAAACAGAGACGGCCACTTCACCATATATGCTTGGTCCAGATAGAAAATTTGCATATAACAGAAAATGTAGATAAAACACAAATATCCAGTCTCGGACAGAGCTTAAAAACAATAAACAATAGGTGTCTTCCCCTAGACAGAAGCAATAGGAACAACAAATTAAAGTTGATTGACGAAGGCATTCAGAAGCTGTCCAACGGAAAAGATTGAACAAAAGGGAAATTTGTATATAATGAGTAAAAACCCAGTTCCCAGTTCCGGACAGCGCTGAAAAGTAATAGGTGTCTTCCCCATATACAGGGCCAATGTCCACCACAAATTTGAGGTTGATTGACAAATTAGGCATTCAAAAGTTATCCGACGGAAACGAAAAGTGGGCGGAAGCGGAAGAAAGAAGGAAATGACAAACACATAAGGCATCCCAAGGGATGCCTAATTACCCTACCATGCCTACTCACTGGAGACCATCCAGATGAAATAGACAACAATAGATTACCCGTGGAAATAAGTAACCTGGTGGCACTGGTAGAGGTAGAATCTTCAGTCCTGCAAGACGCGATGCATGAAATGACCAGGAAACTGGAAAATATACTATATTCAGCATTTTGGGGGGTGCATCAGGCATTGACGGAACTGATTAGTCCATGCCCAGGCAAAGGAGTCTGTGTGTGTTTTTTATGGGGACTACGTTATAACCTCGTTAAAAAGTGAGTGCTGATAATGTAGTTCAATTGAAATCAGCCCTGTTGCGAGGTCAATACCAGGCCTAACAAATCGGCCTGGTGCTATTTCTAGAAGGCATGGTCTGCTACATACATGTATCCCTTCTGTCAAAGGTCTCCCACGAGACCCCAAGCGAATCAACTAGATGCCCTAGGGGTATCATCAGGACTGGATGCCTTGGGTTCTCGTGGGGGAGAATTCATTGCTGGATTTCCCATTTCTCTCTGTGTTATGAATAAATTATGAATGTGAACAACAACAACAACAACAACAACGACGGTTTGCTAATATCGACTCCTGTTCTCAGTCTAAAAACTAAGATCAGTTTGGCAATATTATCCTTACAAAATGAGAAATTTCCACAAGAATTTATGAACAATGTACATGTGTGGATAGTAACTAACCTGTGTTGTCCTTCACATTGAAGATTCATCCTTGTACATCCCCGGGTAAGTTGATCCAAGAACTCGCGTCACATTTGGAACAAAAGCTTTACAAAACCATTCTTGGTGTGACGATAAATGTAACTGGTGTGAAATATGACATCGATGGCATGAAGAAACTTAAGATTGGCGTGGATTTTACAGAACAAAGACGACCCATGGCAGATGCCAAACAACAGACCGCACAGCCACGTGATGCGGGGTCATGTGGAGAAACTGGGGAATCGTGACGAATCCAACGGGTATCTTGTCGAGAAAACTAATACCATATAAGGGTATCTAACTGCCAGATACCCATTCCGGCATCATACTGAATCCTCTGGGGAATCGTTCTGAAACCCAAGGCAATCTACCCGAGAACCAGGGGTCTCCAGCTTCTAGATACCCCTTTTGGCATCATGAGGAGTCCCCTTTTTCTAAACCGAAAATATCATTTCCTCGTGTTTGCTTCAAACGTTATTTGCTTGAGAGAGAAAATACCGATTTTTTTAATTCTGAATTTTCACCGCGGAGAGATGAGTCAATAAAATATTACGAGTATTAGAATATAGGCATTTGTTTGTTTTTGCAATTTTCGATGATATTCTTGAAGGGAATTCCCTTCTTATGTAAAATATGACACCTTCACCCAAAACGAGTCGTACATATCCAAATTCGGTCGGTTTGATCTTAAATGATACCGAAAAATCGTTTTGGTTGAAGGTGTCATATTTTCACAATATAGAAATATATCAAAAGGCGTTGAATGCTCAGTAAGGGTATATAGTTCACCGCCATTCGGCACATGATTCCTCCAGCTGAAAATTGTAACAGCTGTTTGCCGAATGGTTACAGTGTCGGACTACAGATTACATCAACGCCAAGTTTTGGGTTCCAATCCCCAGATAATAAGAAAAAATGTTTTCGTTATTTTTTCTTCTTTTTTCTCCACCTTGATCTTGTAAAGTACAATAGTGACGTGAAATAAAGACAACAAACCACTAACGAAAATAATCTCTTATGTTATTATAATTCGTGAATAGAGTTACACACAACTCCACACACGCACGCACGAAAATATAAAAATTGTAACTATTAACGAAAAAGTAATAAGGTAAAACTTGTGTTAAATCAAGGCATGTCAGGCCAAAAACGGAAAAATCATGGTTCACAGCAGGTACGGCTATTCATCAATGTTTCGTCACTATACAATATGGCTATACTCATTTTCCGATTTGCCGCTAATGTAGATGTTTACCTTCTTGCAACTAAAACATGTTCTCTTTTTACTTATAGGATATGGTCCTCAACAAGTGGTGACACTTTGATTTCCCAAGAGATAAGGCTTGTGCCATATTTTTTTTTTTTTTTTTAATTACTTCCTTACCTTTTGTCCGCTGAACTTGTAGACAGACGGCAGTTTTTGAGTCGATTTATATATTAATATAACAGATTATAGTTCATGAATAGCTGGGGCGTTCATAAAAATATGAATATAACTGTGTGAGAACATGAACCAGAAATTCCCATTAGACTGGCCTCGCCGGGCTGATAAGGAGTTGGGGAATACCTGAGTATTCAATAATATCAAGATCGTGGAATACCGCCGAGAGGTCGATCTCTGTACAGCCTCCCTCTTCGACCTCTGTCCAGCTTCCCTTCTTGAAGCTTCCCGTAAACACAGTGTGGAATTAATCACTACAGGCGGCCAGCACGGCTTTATGGCCAAACACATTTCCATCTTCTAACGGTATTTTCACGTCGCACATCTTTCCTTTGGTTATTTATTTTCTCCAACACATATCTGTGGTTATCAAACTCTATGGAAATCATTCTTCCAGCGATTCTGAAAAGAGAAAAGAAATTCGTGGGTGAGTTAGTGAGCATGATGAGTGGGTAAATTAGGATATTTTAACGTTGCTTAAAGTTTTTCAGTTATCATGCCGTCATGCCCACATATGACAGCGTGGTCCTAATTTCGTCTGTTCATAGTGTAGACTCGCCAAAGCACCAGGACAGGGCTCGCAGATAGAAGAGTACAGCTCACTAGAGCTAATCAAATGCCTTTCTAATGAATGGGGTTATAGTAGCATGGACTATAATTCTGCATGTAGGCTAGGCCTCAATCAGCTAGAAGACGGAATATTGTCAACGTTTGTTATTATATGTATACAGTCTCTACGTGAACAAATTATCCCAGATATACGAGGGTTGCGAGGCTTAGTGAGGCAGATTTTAAAAGATGAATGATGATGGTCGAGATGATGAAGATGAGAGGCGCTCGCTGTTACAGTCTAAGACCTTATGAAATGGAAGGAATCCAGAATAAGTCACAATATAGAGCTGTACAGTTTATTGCCGGGCCGGAATGATTCGTATACATATACAGGAACAATACACACAATTCATTCAGAAATATAATGTTAGATACGCAAATACAATTAACAGAATACCAGTAGAATAAATTACCAACGTAATATATCGTATAGAAGATATTACAATATATAAGCAATATACAAATAACATGAATAAGTTGAAACAGAAGAAGGTTTTACATATTACTAAATCTGAACGTTAAACAGGAAAAGTGCATAATTTAAACAGTTGAGAAGCAATTAATTACAGAGACATATGAACAGAACTTCAGCAAACCACTCACCTTATGAAATGGAAGGAATCCAGAATAAGTCACAATATAGAGCTGTACAGTTTATTGCCGGGCCGGAATGATTAACGATTCATTCTCAGCCTGCAGTATTTATGCAGCCCCATACCGGACTTAATCCTGGATACCAAACATTCAATCTCCTTGGAGGTGGTTTGCACTTCCTGTGACGTATACAAATTACTTGCCCATTCAGAGAAGTTCGTGTCTAATCTACGGCAAGTGATTATCGTGAATAGCGGCTTAACAAGGCCATTGTACCGTGCCGGGCGATCGTCCGTTAATCCGATAATATTGCCGGAGTATCGGTAGGCCTACATTCTAACATACCATACAAGGACATTTTAAGTCTCCTTTATACGTGTTTAATATACGTAAACTGTATAGGTGAAATTCTAATTACAACAATAAAATATATAATGTACAAACATCAATCAAAACGCTATTGAAACTAAAATATTAAGGCGCCGGCAAATATGAAGTATAACATCTCCCTCTGGCTCCACGAGTTTCGACCTCGAAACTTTTTCATGACCTCGGGAGAATATAAAATGTATAATAATAACGAAAGGGCAACGCTCGAGTTTCCTTTAGCTTATAAAAACCATCTCAATACAAAATTCAACCTTAGAAATTAAACGATACAGATATCACTCCACTTGACGTGCCGTTTAAGCCGTTTAGACATGGCCACGTATCTCAGAAATCAGTGAAAGTATGTAAAAGAAACAAAAAACAAACACATTATATACACAAGCCCAGACTATGTTCAAATTATCAGTTATATGCATAGCTTTATACTCAGCTCGTTCTTATTCAAGGCAAAACCGTGGTCAAGAGAATAATTATATACAAACATGTAGACGCACCGTAGACAATGTGACATATAAAAAGATCAAATCTCATAATAACTATAATCAGAAGAACCTAATGTACTCTGTCAACTGTGGTATCTCACGATGTAATATCCTTTTCATATGCAAACTGATGTGTGGTTGTGGGAGGTGTTGATGGAGTGTCAATTTGTAGGACACGAACAAAGTACTTGGAAATGCAAACTGCAGGTAAAAATGGCAAGTAAACCTATCAGTGACGACCCTACAAAACAACAAGACGGAAACAATCAACCATAGTAGTTTCCAGGGTGTAAGATCACGTTCATCTTACTAGCACTAATAATTAATCGGGCTTACTATAGATGACTGTAACCATGAGGGTGTCTTGAAGTGACGTGCACGATAGACATTGCATTTTAAGTACCTGACAGGGAGGTGAAGTAAATAAATTATTTTCACTTGAAACATACTCTGTGTTTGTTTCGTTTCTTTGCCTTTCCAGACCAAGTGCGCTTAAGATGAAATTCTTCCTTCATTGCATCTTTAATGTTGTCTTCTGGCTCCCAAGTGGTGCCAGAGTAGCCTTCCCATTTGATCTGATATTGTTTCTTGCCTTGTCTTACTCTAGCACGAAGAATTTTCTCAACAATCCATTCCGTGGAATCTGCGGTCTTAGCTTGTGTTTTTGTGTTATTTGTATCCGTGCTTATTGGAAGTGGTTTTGGCACAATGGCTGTGGAGTCGTCGTGACGAGCCACATACGGCTTCAACCGATTGGCATGTACAACACTTTTGTGTGGCACATCATCTTTGCATCTATGTAATTTGTAATTGTTGTCTCGAGAATTGACGACATAATAGGGACCTTGCCATTTCTGATGTAATTTAGACGATAATCATTGAGGAACTTTGGGATTATGCAACAAAACTTTGTCTCCCGTTTGAAATGTTGGGTTTGTAGCTTTTTTATCGTGCCTTTCCTTGCTTTTGACCTGTGCTTTCTCAACAGTCTCTTTTGCGATTTTATGCACAATCTTCAAATTAGACAAAAGTTGTTCTACATGAGTTTTGGCATCTCGACTGGGGTTTTCCTTGGGGACTAGTGACACGTCGAAGGGAACGTGCATTTCTCTTGCAAACAGCATATGATAGGGGGAGTATTCTGTGGATTGTGTACATGGAGACATGCGGAAAGCCATCATGATACCTGGTAGAAGATCAGGCCACCTTGTTTGGTTTTCAGGCAACGTGGTAACGCAATTTGGCGAATAATGCGCTGTTCAAGGGGTATGCTCTTGGTCCTGGGATGAAATAAGTGATATAGCACATCATCAACAACTTCAAAGTATTGGGACTCGTACACGAGTTTTCGAGCTTCCTTATCATTTGAAGGGAGTGAGCCGAATTTGAAATATTCATACATAGATTTGAAATCAGGGCATTGTTTCTGCAAGGACGGCAAGTCCTGTAGATCATCAACTTTTGGGACGGCCGCGGGAGCATCGGAATTGAGGGTTGCAACCGTGGGAGCTACCGGTAACCCGTAAAAGAATGTGATTTCCGTCTCCTTACCCTTGATGTTCTCATGACCTGCATCGTACAAATTATCTACTTGGGAGGGAGCAAAACAGTTGGGCTCTGTCAATGGGGGTGTGTCCTCCAGTTTCTGCGAAGGGAGTGATGATGAGACAAATAATTTCTACCTTGCTACGTTGCACTGATTCTGGTGGATAGACTCGACGAGATAAAGCATCGGCGTTGCCATGGTGTTCGCCTTTTTTGTGAACGACCTCAAAGTCATAACCTGGAAGCAGTATTGCCCATCTATCTAAACGTCCGGTAGAAAGTTTAATCTTACTGATGGATTTTAAAGCTTCATGGTCGGTAATTACCGTAAACCTGTTGTTGGCCAGGTAAACGTGGTAATTTTTAATACCTTCTAAGACGCCCAAGCATTCACGTTCCGAGATAGACCATTTCCTTTCATCTCTGCCTAAAGACCTGCCACCGTACGCGATGACTGACCTAGAATATAGCTAATAGCTGTACCGGAAGCGTCAGTGGAGAGTATGAATGGTTTATCCATCTGGGGATATGCTAGGACTGGGGCCGTAACAAGCGCTTGCTTAAGGGTATCAAAGCTCTTTTGGCAGGCATCGTTCCATGTGAAAGAAACATTTTTCTGAAGGAGTGAGTTCAGAGGTGCTGCGATCATGCTGTAATGAGACACAAACTTGCGGTAGTAGTTGCAAAGGCCTAGAAAACTACGGACATCGTGTTGATTCTGTGGGGTGGGATAGGAGCTTACCACATCAGTTTTGGAAGAGTCTACCGATATACCGGATTTGGAGATAACATGTCCCAAGTACGCGACTTTTTCCACCGCAAAATGACATTTTGTAGGCTGAAGCTTCAGATTAGCTTCTCTCAGACTCTTGAAGACTTGACGTAAGTGCCCTATATGCTCTTCAAAGTCCTTTGAAAAGATTAGAATGTCATCCACATAGCATAGAACTGAACGGAACTGTAGTTTACGTAGGGTAGACGTAATCATTTGCTGAAAGCTGGCAGGGGCGTTTTTCAAACCGAATGGCATCCGCTTCCATTCATAAACACCACTATGAGTGACAAATGCTGACTTGTGTCGTGTTGTTTCATCCATTGGAATTTGCCAGAATCCAGATGCCAAATCTAACGTTGTAAATATTTGGGCTTGACTTTGGCCAAGACAGTCGGCAACATCTTCAAATTGTGGCAAGGGAAAGGACTGGGGTTTGGTGATATGATTAAGCTTACGATAACCGACAGCAAAGCGATAGTCACCATTTTTCTTTTTCACCATTACCACCGGAGATTGCCAGCATGAATCTGACGGCAGTATGATATCGTTTTTCAACATATCAGTTACTTTTTCGTCAATTGCCTCCTTGATGTTTGGTGGCTGTCTATAGGATCTTTGGCAAACCGGTGGTGCGTCACCTGTGTCAATTACATGTGGACGCACATTTCCAGCACTGAGTTCTGACAAATCGGCAGCAAATACATCCCTATTTTGCTGCAGAAAGTTGTCTAGATATGACCTTTGTTGACCCGTAAGGTCAGATTTTGATAAATCAAAGGATAATTTGGGTAAAGATTGGAAAGCTGCAGCAGAGTTGACGTGTGCAATACCGCCTTTATCCGCAAGGCTATCATGTGATACATCTTCAAGTACTTGGACGCTTGCAAGGTCGATATCGCACACTGCTGCGATAGGTTTGTTAGCAGATATTGAGATAGAACAGCGTGTTGGATTGCATACCCGGAAAGCTGCTTGATTTGCGAGCACTATACATTTTGCACCCATGAGATTCAATGAAGTCAAGGCTTGGAGTGGTTCTAATAGGACTGTCCCTTTGTTTTCTTTCTTGGAAATCCGAACTGGCACTAACATTTCAGAGTTGGGAGGGATTTCTACTGGGAACTTCGTAAAAGCCACTCCAGATGATGGGTGTGTTAACATCACTTTAACTTGTCCATCAGGCAAGTGGACTGTTTTTGTTTCCAAATTAACCTTCATGTTGTACTTTTCAAGGAAATCATAGCCTAAAATGAGTGGATGGTGAAGTTGTGCGAATACTTGGTATGTAAATGGCACATTAACGCCACTTATGGTAATAGGCAAATCAACAGAACCCTTGACAGCTATTGTGTTTCCACTGACACCTACTACGCGAGAAATATGAGATAGCTGAAGAGCTGATGTATTGATTCCAACTTTGTGTAAGACTGACTGACATATGCAGGATACAGATGCTCCCGTATCCACAAAAGCACTAAAACGTTTACCATTGATGGTTACGGAAATGGTATTTTTCGTGAGTGGGGCGATAAGATTAATATCTGAAGAAAGGGATGGTAACTGAGCATTATGATGATGTGAATATTTTTGCCTGTCCAAAGGTTTGCTCTGTCCCTTGACAGGGGCGCACCGCTAATATTGTTGCGATGCAGACTTTTGCGGACAGCATTTAATATAATGGCCATAAGGTCCACAAAAATTGCACTGTCTAGTCAGTGCAGGACATGACGAATTAATGTGTGTTTGATACCCACAGGAGTGACAGATTACATTACCTTCTGATGAATATGGCATTTGTGGGGAACTCGGCATGGGAAAATGCTGGGGACTGCGCTGTGATGGCTGTCGCTGTTGTGTGAAATAACTTGTCTGTGGTCTTTGAGCAGAGTGGTACTGGCTTGGGAGATTGAACCTGGGTCCACGGTTATAGCGTGCTAAGGCCTTGGTTGATATGCCTGTGACATAGCCGGATAAACTGGAGCGGTCATATTAACCGACTCGAATTTCGCATTTATGGTCTCCACTAACCGGGTTTCCATAGCAGCAATTGCATCTGTAGTTGGGGTAGAATTGTCTTTGACTGCTTGTTCCGCTAAATTTGTAGCTTGAACCAAGTCCGATATGGTTTTCGGATTTTGAATTGCAACGAATGATCGGACGTTAGGTAAACAATTAGCTTTAGCTAAGTTCACCGTCTGCTCATCAGAAAGATTAGCATCGCGAGCTTTACGCAAGAAACGGCCAATAAAGTCTTGTGTTTTCTCACCAACAAGTTGCTTTGTGGTATAAATTTCTGTCGGGTCGGCATTATCATTAAATTGTTGCAGAAATAATGGTTTAATGTCCTCTATTTTTATCTTTGTTCGGCTGAAAGGTTATGAAACCAGATTTCTGCCGACCCACCCAAATGTAGAGCGAAACTGGAAACCGCTTGCTTGTCGTCGTATTTTAATAAAGTCGCAAATTGTACAAATTTTGCGAACCATGACCGCGCATGCTCAGAAGCGTCTCCGCTGAATGTATTTAATTTTACCATGCTGTGACTAAATTCGCTGGAAACTTCACCGGAAAAGTCTAGTGATTCTTCGCTGTCGGTTCTTGCCAGGCTCGGCGTGTTTTCCTGAACTGGTAGCGGTCCTTTGCTTCGTAGTGGATAGTTGTTTGGCTGACTCATGTGGGGACTGCTTGCAGCGAAGAGGTACGGGATAGACCCTTTTTCCACCAAGTTTTAAAAGATGAATGATGATGGTCGAGATGATGAAGATGAGAGGCGCTCGCTGTTACAGTCTAAGACCTTATGAAATGGAAGGAATCCAGAATAAGTCACAATATAGAGCTGTACAGTTTATTGCCGGGCCGGAATGATTCGTATACATATACAGGAACAATACACACAATTCATTAAGAAATATAATGTTAGATACGCAAATACAATTAACAGAATACCAGTAGAATAAATTACCAACGTAATATATCGTATAGAAGATATTACAATATATAAGCAATATACAAATAACATGAATAAGAATAAATCTGAACGTTAAACAGGAAAAGTGCATAATTTAAACAGTTGAGAAGCAATTAATTACAGAGACATATGAACAGAACTTCAGCAAACCACTCACCTTATGAAATGGAAGGAATCCAGAATAAGTCACAATATAGAGCTGTACAGTTTATTGCCGGGCCGGAATGATTAACGATTCATTCTCAGCCTGCAGTATTTATGCAGCCCCATACCGGACTTAATCCTGGATACCAAACATTCAATCTCCTCGGAGGTGGTTTGCACTTCCTGTGACGTATACAAATTACTTGCCCATTCAGAGAAGTTCGTGTCTAATCTACGGCAAGTGATTATCGTGAATAGCGGCTTAACAAGGCCATTGTACCGTGCCGGGCGATCGTCCGTTAATCCGATAATATTGCCGGAGTATCGGTAGGCCTACATTCTAACATACCATACAAGGACATTTTAAGTCTCCTGTATACGTGTTTAATATACGTAAACTGTATAGGTGAAATTCTAATTACAACAATAAAATATATAATGTACAAACATCAATCAAAACGCTATTGAAACTAAAATATTAAGGCGCCGGCAAATATGAAGTATAACACAGATATGTGAAATAATTGTGGCTTTTGTGGTAAAAGCACCAAAATTGGCACAGTTGAGGATCAGAAGGTACTTAACGATTCCAGATATAGGGCCAAGCTCAATTTTTTCTTTTATGCCCGTAAACTAAGAAAATCCAAGATGGCCACCATGTGCGTCGTGAAAATCTATTAAACTTCCTGAATACATGGCACAAAAACATGAATAAAATGTTGTTTTATATATTTTCGTACACACATAAGCTTTTGTTGATGCAGAAATATGACAATTTATCATATTTTATAACTTCAGGACATGCGTTCAGAATATCTATATTAACAAGTCCATATGTGATCAATTTGATGATCAGTAGATACTAAACAATTTAAAATACAGTGTCATTACGATTTTGTGCAATATCAGCTATATGTGTGAACATCAAAGATTGTGTCCATACGATTCACGCATAACAAGAAGTCCCATAGCGTAGTCACTTAAGAACATACATATCTGAATGCAACATTATTTTCTATATGTTTTCATAAACAAAAAACATCAGGCAATCGAAAGAAATGCATTGCAATCATAATTATATACGAATGCATGCGAAATAGCTGCAGTTTATGAACAAAACCCAAAATTTGCCCGATCCCCTAAGCAAATATCATTATATGAACATTCTTATTATTTTCCCAGATATAAGGCTTCCAATACCAAATTGCACCGAAAACCAACATAGATACGTCATCAAGAAACGCCACAATCAAACAAACCCAAACAACATATTATTATGACAAATAAATCTTCTTGCTTTCTCTTCTTGCAGATGACTGATTAGAACCACCATGCCAGCGAAGAAGCGATGTCAGATTGTACAGGATGACAGTCTGCAACCAGCTACGTCGACAGCCGGCCATCACCATATGGATTGGAGCCGTTGTGCCCTGTACATTCATCAGAAGTGCTCCACTGCCCAGCAAGGTCGAAGAGGACATGTTGGGGCTGGGTATGACCGCGTGGGTGACATTTTAACAAAGTTCCGAGACTTAGGCGAACAACCAATTTCTGTGGACATAGCTCTGTTAGATGATGGTGATGGAATCTCTCAGACACTTGCCAAACATCGTGCAGAGGGGCACTCTCTGTTGCACCTTCGTCACAGAAGAAACATGTGTCACCTTTTGATGTTACAAATTCGCATGCAACATGGCGTAAGTGCGATCTCGGGTGTCACCTTCACATGGAGGTATTGTTTGCGACTCTAGTCGTGCCAGTCGACTTGAAGAACATTTCAAACGGCAAGATGTGTGCCATTGGGCACTATGTTTGGCAAGTGTCTGAGAGATTCCATCGCCATCATCTAACAGAGCTATGTCCACAGAAATTGGCTGTTCGCCTAAGTCTCGGAACTTTGTTAAAAATGTCACCCACGTGGTCATACCCAGCCCCAGCCTCTGTCCTCTTCGACCTTGCTGAGCAGTGGAGCACTTCTAATGAATGTACTTGGCACAGGGCACAACGGCTCCAATCCATATGGTAATGATCGACTGTCGACGTAGATGGTTGCAGACTGTCATCTTGTACAATCTTACATCGCTTCTTCGCTGGCATGGTGGTTCTAATCAGTCATCTGCAAGAAGAGAAACAGATTTATTTGTCATAATAATAAGTTGTTTTGGTTTGCTTGAATGTGGCGTTTCTTGATGGCGTATCTATGTTGGTTTTCGGTGCAGTTTGGTATTGGAAGCCTTATATCTGCGAAAATAATAAGAATGATATGATGAATGATATTTGCTTAGGGGATCGGACAAATTTTGGGTTTTTTATCATAAACTGCAGCTATTTCGCATGCATTCGTATATAATTATGATTGCAATGTATTTCTGTCGATTGCCCGATGGTTTTTGTTCATGAAAACATATAGAAAATAATATTGTATTCAGATATGTATGTTCATGTAGGATTTATGGCCATCTTGGATTTTCTCAGTTTACGGGCATAAAAGAAAAAATTGAGCTTGGCCCTATATCTGGAATCATTAAGTACCTTCTGATCATCAACTGCGCCAATTTTGGTGCTTTTGCCACAATTATTTCTCACATCTGCTTCACTATGGTGGCCATCTTGGATTTTGCCATTTCCGGGCATCCACGGAGAAAATTTAGCTTGGCCCTATATCTAAAATCGTTTACTATATAATAAACTTCAAATGTGCCAATGTTGGTGCTTTTACCACCAAACCCACAATCCTCCTGTACTTTGCCACATATCCGCCCCACTAGCTGAGTCGATACCAAGTATATCCTCTCCTCTCGAAGAAATGATTGGATATGGATAGATCACATGATCCAAAGTTAGCTTCCTTCACCAATCATAAATATTCATATGAAGCGTAACACCCTCATAATATTTATATCAACTTATTACACCTTTTCCCGCCCAAACTCAAATTACTAAGCCAAGCAGGAAGTCGGGACGACCACAAAGTGTCTCCATCACCTAACTCCGGGAGTAGTAATTACCAATCAGCACCTAGTAACAGTAGAAGCCGAGAATGGAAACCTATCCCGACCCGGAGTGAATCTCACAATCCTTCAATGGAACCTCCTCAATTATTTAAGGATTTGGACCGGTCCCGGGACAAGGTCAAAGATCGATCTCCGGACAAATCTAACAAGTAAGCCAAACCTAAAGACCAGACCGGGGGCAAGACCAAGAGGCCAGCACCAGAGAATCCGGACAAGACAAATACCGGACCAGGGATAAAGCCAAGGATCTCACGGCGAATAAGATTAAAGATCGGAACCGGAAGAGACCAGAACGTACCTGGCCTAGATCACCGAAACAGAGAAGATCACGGAACTATTGATGCAGTAGATCTTTGGGTCGCCATTGACATCATCCAGATCAGTCGGTGGCCCGCAGAGTGAGACAGCGGAACAGTAGCGAATCCAGGGAGAAACGAAAGCAGGAACGTCAACAATCCCATACTTCGTGGCTAACCCCCAACACGCAAATGTTGACACAGATCATCTTCGACCTCATCAGATGACCACACACAGTTGTCAACATCCGACACGGATGCAGAAACCAAAGGCGTGTTGATATTAAAGGCCAAGGCAGCAGCGTTCTAGCAATTGTTACTGGCATCCCTGCCAGACAAAGACCAGTGACGTCATCTTCTCGGAAGCCTTTTTTCGGCCTTTTTGGGCTTGATTTTTCGAAATTTTCATTTTTCAGATTTTTCTCTCGAAAAAAATCTAATACAATAGAGAATAATTGGTTTTGCATAAATAAAATACTTTGAAGGCCTTTTAGGGAAGGAAAATGTGAAGAAATGGAGCGAAAAGATTGAAAAACACGACTTTCGCGGATACCACATGGCCGCCATTTTGAATTTACCCATGATTCTCTGCCCGGGGGTATATGACAATAGGCTCAAAATGACCCCAATAAGATAAGCTTAAAAGTCACCAAGTTTCAGCGTCCTCGGTTTTGTCGTTTCGGAGCAGCAGAGAAAAGTTCACTAGGGAGGCACTTTCCGCCTCTCCCCCCCCCCCAGGCCAGGTAGGGTTAAGCAAGAGGGGTCGTCAAACAAGTGCTATGACATTTATATCATCTCGTTCCCGTACTCCTGTGGTTAACCCCCCAACACGCAAACTTTGACACAGATCATCTTTGGACTCATCAGATGACCGAGTGCTATGGCATTAATATCGCCTCAACCCAAGGATCTGAAAACGCCATCAACTTTTCCATCTTCACCAGAGTAGAAGCGGCTACTGGCAGTATTGGAGCATCAACGCAATTCATTGAACGATACAGTGAAACAAATATATTTGTCTGTTGGTTTAATAGGATTTCTTGTCAGTTCGCCAACATCGTTTTCCATCATCCTTTTAACGTTGCATTTAATTGTTGACTGTATATGGTGAGATTCTGCTCGTTGACGCTTTGTCTCCGAGGTTCGCCCTCTGTGCAAATCATTGTCATTGTAGTTTTGAGAGTTTTAAACATGGTGGAGATTGAAGCGCTTAGTCGTTAAGGTTTGGTTATTTGTTCTGAATACGAAATGCATTCAATAAATACTTTAGGTGGTAGGGACCGTGTGGTCATGCCATGAACAGTTACAATAAAAGCGTGGCTGGGATACAAATCATCATAAGGATCACTTTTGATTCTTGTGATGTTTTTAGAAATATGCTGTAGGTATATTTGTCTGTAGGGTTAGATGACTTCTTGTCAGTAGGCCGGCATCGTTTTCCACCGCCCTTTTAATGTTGCGTTAATTTAATTGCATTCGGCACTACTTCCCAGCAAGCCACCGGTGATGGACTGTGACATCAGCGAAACCGCCACTGCAGTTTCCACTGAAACAGGCCCTACTGATGAAGAAGATGTTATCCCAGCATAGGATTACTTTTTACACAGACTGGTTCCTCTCAGCCATGAACAGGCTGCTGAATGACGTCACGGAAGCTCAGGGTACGGGCGCAGCAAAGTTCTCTGCCGTGCAAATGGATTTCCTCCCTCGGATTTATTGAATCCCTGGATAGAGCTAACACGTATGTGGTGCAAGCAACAGCCTTCATCTACGTATCCATGATGCACACTAGGAGAGCCGCATATCTTAAGTTCCGGAAGACCGAGGTACTAGAATCATCCAAGCGGGAGTTCATGCAGCAGTCATTGACCTCCAAGCTTCTCTTCAAACGTGTTATACCAGATGTACGAGAGGAAAAGACATCATGCTTTCTGAATCAGACGGTCAGACGGTCGTTCCGGGAGATGTTTACCCGATGAAGCCAGACAACATACCAATGGGTGCACTCCACACTTGCCACGGTTTCGCACAAAGTGGCCACTCCCTATTATCATGAGACGGAGAGTCTCCCGATTTTAACAACATGATAATTCTTCTTCCCTTTTTACTATTTTTAATATCTATAGCACCATCTTGTTGGACGTAACCACTCTTCCTAACGGGCATCTCACAATTGCTGATTGGTCTCGCCTTTGTGCCACTACAGAGTTAACCGTGCCTAGAAGTGAATATTTAGCAGGCCGAAAGTTGCACTTTTTCGAGATGCGAAAATGATGACTACTTTATGTTGATAAAAGTTTACAAAAAAAAAACGCGTGGATCGACCCTCTGTTTTCTTTTCTTACCGTATAAAATGCCCGTTAGGCGGGAAAAACTTTCACATGTCTAACAAGAAAATCATTTCGTTTGTTTTCTCTGTATGGTGGGTCGAATTTGACACTTTTCATACATTTTATGGAGTTTTACCGAAAAGTTTCAAAGTGTTTGAAGGAGGATTGCGCGTCTTTTATTTTCAACTTCCATAGTTCACGTGTCTCCTAAAATAATGGCACGAGTAACTCACTTTTCGTATTGTCTGCTTTCAGAATTAGGTGTCTGTCCTGAAAATGGTAGCTATCAGGTTAGCACTCAATACCTGACCAGCCGAACTATTTCACAAGTAACCACAGACAACGCAGCAGTGGCTTATTACATCAACAAGTTGGGGGAACCAAATCGTATCCACTTTTTCAAGAGACTTGGGAAATACTCCAGTGTGCCCAGCAGTTTCATTGCCACATCAGTCTGTCATGTACCTGGACGTCTCAACGTGAATGCGGACAACCTGTCACGTTCCGACAAGATACGTAAGACAGGGTGGCACCTGCATCCTGCGGCATTTCATCAGATCGCGGTGATGTGGGGTCAGGCTCTTCTGCATATCTTCGCAACAAGAGATAATGCGCAGCTTCCAACATTCGTCAGTCCAATACTGGATCCTCCAGCTTGGGCAGACTTCATGCCGATAGCGCTAACACAAGCAGTTCGACGCAAAATCCTGGAGCATGACTGCATATTCATGCTTGTGGTAACGTTGTGCCCAAGACATCCATGGTTCCCACTACTCACTCGTCTTCTTCTTCGGCACTACTTCCCAGCAAGCTACCGGCGGTGGACACGAACCTGGATCAGATTTTAACTTCAGCGAAACCGTCACTGCAGTTTCCCCTGAAACAGGCCCTAATGATGGAGAAGATGTTATCCCAGCATAGGTTTACTTCTTACACAGACGGGTTTCTCTCAGCCATGGGCTAGCTGCTGAATGACGTCACGAAAGCTCAGGGTACGGGCGCAGCAAAGTTCTCTGCCATGCAAATGGATTTCTTCTTCGGATTTACTGATCCCTGGATAGAGCTAACCCTCATGTGACGCAAGCAACAGCGTTCACCTACGTATCCATGATGTACGCTAGGAGAGCCGCATATCTTAAGTTCCGGAATTACAACACATGTAAGGGAACTAGAGGTACTAGACTCATCCATACGGGAGTTTATGCAGCAGCCATTGACCTCCAAGCTTCTCTTCAAACGCGTCATACCAGATGTACGGGAGGAAAAGACATCATGCTTTCTGAATCAGACGACCAGCCGTACAAATGCTGATTCCAGAAAGCTCCAGAAAAAGAAGAATGAGAAGCAGAAACAGAACGAAGCTCAGAGCGCCCCGAAACAACCAAGAACACAGGGCTCGGCCAAATTGGGCTTTCGGAGCGTCACTGACAAACCCCAACAGACGGGAAACGAACAGCACTTGTGAAAATGCAGTCATTCATCCTCCATCCTTCGTCCTTCTAGATTTCCAGTCCTTCTCTCATTCGGTCGTAGGCGGGCATTTGCGGGCCTTCTATACGAACTGTCTGGACTTCTAGACTTCAGCCATCATCTCTGGATCCGCAGATATCCATTCCTGAACATCTTCATCCATATCTGAGATGGTGGCAATCGCCAGTCAACGTGATGTCGAGCATATTACTTCGGCCATTCTATCAGTATCTCCACCTATTCACCGATGCATCACTGATCGACTGGGGCACCCTTCCGGGAGATGGTTACCCGATCAAGCCAGACAACATACCAATGGGTGCACTCCATACTTACCACGGTTTCGCACAAAGTGGCCCCTCCCTATTATCATGATAAGGAATTTCGCCCGATTTTGACAGCATGATAATTCTTCTTCCCTTTTTGTCCTCCGCCACGAAGTGGTGGGAGGACTTGGAAATGCTAGCCGTCCGTCCTTCCGTCCGTCCGTCCGTTCCACATCTTGTGAACGCGATATCTTGAGAACAATTCGACCAATTGACTTCAAACTTGAGAAGGTGCTTCACATCTGTTAGACGGCCATTGGTATTGATTTTCACTGAGGTACGTAATCCAAGATGGCCGCCATCGACCATATTGGATTCTGTCCGTCCCACATCTTGTGCACGCGATATCTCAAGAACAATTCGACCAATCGACTTCAAACTTGAGAAGGTGCTTCACATCAGTTAGACGGTCATTGGTATTGAATTTCACTGAGGTACATAATCCAAGATGGCCGCCATCGACCATATTGGATTCTGTTCGTCCCACATCTTGTGAACGCGATATCTCAAGAACAATTCCACCAATCAACTTCAAGCTTGGGAAGGTTCTTCACATCAGTCAGACGGCCATTGGTATTGATTTTCACTGAGGTACATAATCCAAGATGGCTACCATTGACCATATTGGATTCCATCCGTCCCAGATTTTGTGAACGCGATATCTCGAGAACAATTCAACCAATCGACTTCAAACTTGGGAAGGTTCTTAACGTCAGTCAGACGGCCATTGGTATTGATTTTCACTGAGATACGTAATCCAAGATGGCTGCCATTGACCATATTGGATTCTGTCCATCCCACATGTTGTGAGCGCGATATCTCAAGAACAAATCAACCAATCGACTTCAAACTTGGGAAGGTTTTTCACATCAGTTAGAGGGCCATTGGTATTGATTTTCACTGAGGTACGTAATCCAAGATGGCTGCCATGGACCATATTGGATTCACTCCGTTCCACATCTTGTGAACGCGATATCTCAAGAACAAATTAACCAATCGACTTCAAACTTGGGAAGGTTTTTCACATCAGTTAGACGGCCATTGGTATTGATAATGATAATCCTTCTTCCCTGTTTGTCCTCCGCCACGAAGTGGTGGGAGGACTTGGAAATGCTAGCCGTCCGTCCTTCCGTCCGTCCTTCCGTCCGTCCGTCCGTCCGTCCCACATCTTGTGAACGCGATATCTTGAGAACAATTCGACCAATTGACTTCAAACTTGAGAAGGTGCTTCACATCTGTTAGACGGCCATTGGTATTGATTTTCACTGAGGTACGTAATCCAAGATGGCCGCCATCGACCATATTGGATTCTGTTCGTCCCACGTCTTGTGAACGCGATATCTGAAGAACAATTCCACCAATCAACTTCAAGCTTGGGAAGGTTCTTCACATCACTCAGACGGCTATTGGTATTGATTTTCACTGAGGTACATAATCCAAGATGGCTACCATTGACCATATTGGATTCCATCCGTCCCAGATCTTGGGAACGCGATATCTCGAGAACAATTCAACCAATCGACTTCAAACTTGGGAAGGTTCTTAACGTCAGTCAGACGGCCATTGGTATTGATTTTCACTGAGGTACGTAATCCAGGATGGCTGTCATGGACCATATTGGATTCACCCCGTTCCACATCTTGTGAACGCGATATCTCAAGGACAAATCAACCAATCGACTTCAAACTTGGGAAGGTTTTTCACATCAGTTAGACGGCCATTGGTATTGGTTTTCACTCAGGTACGTAATCCAAGATGGCTGCCATTGACCATATTGGATTCTGTCCATCCCACATCTTGTGAACGCGATATTTCGAGAACAGTTCGACCAATCGACTTCAAACTTGAGAATGTACTTCACTTCAATTAGACGGCCATTGGTATTGGTTTTCACTGAGGTACGTAATCCAAGATGGCTGCCATTGACCATATTGGATTCCATCCGTCTCGGATCTTGTGAACGTGATATCTCAAGAACAATTTGACCAATCGACTTCAATCTCGAGAGGGTGCTTCATATCAGTTAGACAGCCATTGGTATTGATTTTCATTGAGTATAGTATGTAATCCAAGATGGCTGCCATTGACCATCTTGGATTTCACTCACCCATATTGTACCCATCTGTGTTGTACACGCGATATCTTGATCTATTCCACCCATCGATTTATAAACCTCGCCATCCACAAATCCATATACAACTACAGACTTACATTTCAGTGTTACACTACCCATTACTGCTTCCCAAACCTCCTCAAATTGTCTCAACAATTCCAGATAAACGTCTCTTTCCACATACACATATCCACTTTCCAAGTTATATTTAAGGAGATATTGGAAGCGTATATGCTGCATGCTCTCAAACAGGATACTTGGCGGAGGACCTGCTAGCTACTCAGCTTGTTACTAACTTATATCTACAGTACCATCTTGTTGGACGTCACCATTCCTCTTCACGGGCATCTCGCAATTGCTGATTGAGCACGCCTTTGTGCCACTACAGAGCTAACGGTTCCTGGAAGTGAATATTTGGCAGGCCGAAATTTGCACTTTTTCGAGATGCGAAAATTATGACTACTTTATGTTGATAAAATTTTACAAAAAACGCGTGGGTCGACCCCTGTTTTTTTTACCATTTTAAAATGCCCGCTGGACTGAAAAACTTTCACATGTCTAACAAGAAAATCATTTCGTTTGTTTTCTCTGTATGGTGAGCCGAATTTGACACTTTTCATACATTTTATGGAGTTTTACATGAAAGTTTTCATGAGTTTGAAGGAAGATTGCGCGTCTTTTATTTTCAACTTCCATAGTTCACGTGTCTCCTAAAATTATGGCACGAGTATGCTCATCCGGGAAATATATACTTTTACAGGGTTTTTGTTGAAGATTTTTAAACAATTTAAGAGCCAAACCCATGTCTGTTTTCAGTCGCACAGAATTTAGGTGTGGACAGCACATAATGTCTTGAAAATGGTAGCTATCAGGTTAGCACTCAAGACCTGACCAGCTCAACTACTTCACAAGACTGTACTAGTAACCACAGACAACACAACAGTGACTTATTACATCAACAAGTTGGGGGAACCAAATCGTATCCACTTTTTCAAGAGACTTGGGAAATACTCCAGTGTGCCCAGCAGTTTTATTGGCACACAAGTAGTATAGAAAGTGGCTTAAAGGTCTTATTGACCTTTGACCTCTGTGGTCAATGAGTGCGCTTGAGCATGTACCGACCTGTATCCTCTCATTCCGTCCATCATCTGACCTTGGATCATGTTTAGACATGTTAGGGGATTCCTCCGCGGTGATGCAGTCTGGCGGTGATGCGGTCTGCCTCCGCGGACAAAAAGTAGTCCCAAGTATATAGAGGGCTGAGGGTATGTCTGACTGTATGGCATGCATGTACTGACTTGGTTCTGTGGGTTTTCCATCACGGGGAGATCACAGAGTGCGCAGGTGTGTGGTATGACGTCACTTCCGGTCTGTGTGAATCGGGCGTGACCTGGATATGATTGTATGGGATGCATGTACTGACTTGGTTCTGGGTGTTTTCCATCACGGGGAGGTCACGTGATCACACAGTATACATGTATAACATCCCGATTGACTCTCATTGATCTTTGACCTCAAAAATTGCATATTGGGGAGAAAAACTACCTCCGAACACAGAAGAGTTCCAACTGTGACCTTTGACAGCCAATCAGAAGCGAGTATTTTGACCTCGTCGGACTGTATCGAATGCATGTACTGACTTGTATCTTGGTTTTTTCCATCACGGGGAGGTCATTTTTTTATACAGACAGTATTAACTAGCTTATTGACCTTTGACCTCAAAAATTTGCATATCGTGACCTTTGACAGCCAATCGGAAGCCAATTTTTTTACCTCGTCTGACTGTATGGAACGCACGTACTGACTTGGTTCTGGGATTTTTTCCATCACGGGAATGCGCAGGTGTGTGGTATGACGTCACTTCCGGTCTGTGTGAATTGGGCGTGACCTGGGTATGACTGTAAGGAATGCATGCACTGACTTGGTTCTGGGTTTTTCCATCACGGGGAGGTCACGTGATCACTATAGTTCAAGGTCAGGGGTTTTCCATGAAACCATGGGAAGGAAGACTCATAGTAATAAACATAATCTATAGGTGTTGGGCGATGTTATTAGGACGAGTCTAGCATCCGTACGATCCGAGATTCGAGCGTTTATTGTCCAGTATATCTCCTCAAAAAAAGGGGGATTCCCCTTTGGCATCGATGGTGCTGCCCTCTAGAGGCAGGGTAGGTGCATGTAAAATTTCTTCAGATATAAAAAGCGGAACACGGATTTTACCCTAGAATATACTCCTATCAGCCCTATTCCAAAGGGCTAATATTGGTCCCCGGGCTTATCGCGGCCTGCCTATCGAGTCAATCGGGTGGGTGTATGTAAATTGAGGATTTGTTTCCGAAAATATAAAAAGCGGAACACGGACTTTACCCCTACAGTAGGGGAAAACTCCTATCAGCCCTGTCTAGTGGGGACTAATATCGGTCTTCGGGCTTATCGGGACATGGGCGCATGGGTGGGTGCATGTAAAATTAGGGTACTCATCTTACATCTGGGTTTTTGTAGGTTACTGCGCAGGTCACGTGGTTTGGTGGGTCGCGTGTGACGTCACTTCCGGTTTCCAGAATGACCAAAAAAACTACCTCCGAACACAGAAGAGTCCCAATTTTTCCTTAGACCTTATGCATGTACTGATTTTCAACATCCGGGTTTCTCACCGCATGTATGGAATGCATGTACTGTAAAATCCGTCACCTCTTCAACATCCAGGATCTCTTCAACATCCGGGACCTCTTCAACATCCGGGCACTCTTCAACATCCGTTGTCGTCGTCATCTCCAAACATGGACCGAACCACTGCTCGGTAACCCGTGAGTGAATTAACCACGGTCGCATGCTGTAAAATGCGAGTCGCATAGGGATGGATGTCCGTCATGGCTCTGTAACCGTAGGAATGGGGGTGTGGGATCCAAAGGGACGTATTTTATAGACCATGTCACACATGCGCGCCTATACGTAGCTCTATGGGTGTAGTCCGTGATAAGTACTATTCTGATTTGTTAGTCCAAAAAGAGAGCAACAACAACAACAAAGATTACAGGTCAATCCTTTTATTATCCCCTCCATCACAGCACATCCACGCTGGAGGAACCGCTATGGATGTGTTTACATGCGGATGTGACGTCATAGTGACGTCATTCGCGCGCACACTGAGGACCTGGGTCTACACACTCGGCTCGATACTATAATGCTATGGCGTGAAGTTTACATGCGGATGTGACGTCATAGTGACGTCATTCGCGCGCACACTGAGGACCCGGATGTACACACACTCGGCCCCATACTATAATGCTATGGCGTGATCTGGGCATTCCATGGGTGCTTCGGGAGGGCGGATAAACGCAATTGCCGGTTTTATATTTTCGGGGGACAAATCCTCAATTTACATACACCCACTCTGCCTCTCTCGGCAGGCCCCGATAAGCCCGGGGGACCGATATTCGCCCTTTTGGATAGGATTGATAGGAGTTTTCCCCTATTTTAGGGGTAAAGTCTGTGTTCCGCTTTTTATATTTTCGAAGACAAATCCTCATTTTACATGCACCCACCCATGACTTGATAGGCAAACCCCGATAAGCCCGGGGACCGATATTACGTTTTACGTTTTTTGGGACAAATCCTAAATTTACCTTCACCCATTTCCCCACCCTCCCTCTCTCAGCAGGCCCCGATAAGCCAGGGACCGATATTAGCCCTTTGGGATAGGGTTGATAGGAGTTTTCCCCTATTGTAGGGATAAAGTCCGTGTTCCGCTTTTTATATTTCCGGGACAAATCCTAATTTCACATGCACCCACCCATGACTGGATAGCCCTGGAGGAGCGCTTCACTTTCACACCTCAATCGACCCAATCAGTCTAATAGGGGCCCCTCTCGCCCCTGAAGATTGCCGAACATTCTCACGAAAACTCGCGTATTTTGGACTACTTTCTGTCCACGGAGGCAGACCGCATCACCGCCAGACCGCATCACCGCGGAGGAATACATCCCCAAAGTCACGCCCGATTCACCCAGGCCGGAAGTGACGTCATACTTGCGCAGAACACTCCTGCGCACACCTCCCCATGACCACCCCAAAGTGACGTCATACCTGCGCAAAAACACCTGCGCACTCGTCCAAATGTTGCTTAAATGCTTAGACCATACTACTAACGTCGCGTTCAGCAATATTTCAGCTATATGCGGTCAATTATGATGGCCGAGAGGGGCCATCGAGCATCGCCCTTGAAACATTTTGGGCGATATTGCGATAACGCGATATTGCGATGCGATAAAGCGATATTGCGATGCGATAACGCGATATTGCGATATCGCGATATTGCGATGCGATAACGCGATAACGCGATATTGCGATGCGATAACGCGATAATCGCGTTATTTTTAAGCCATAATCGCGTTATTTCTGCACGATAATCGCGTTATTTTTGCGCGATAATCGCGCGATAATGAGCGATATTGTGAAACATCGCGTTATATTTGCGCGATAATCGCGTTAAAATTGCACGATAATCGCGTTAAAATTACGCGATAATCGCGTTATAATTGCGCGGTGATCGCGTTATAATTGCGCGATAATCGCGCGATAATGTGAAATATCGCGTTATTTTGAGAAGTAATATGAGTAGTATAGAAAAGACCGATTCATTATCATTTTTGAGGCTGAGGCGTGGGGCTGTGGCGCGACGTGGCGATGACGTCACGGATAACCTCACATCCTGTCACATGACTTCCGGTGACACCTGGGTCACTTCCTATGGCATCATTTCGAGTCAAGTGACGGTCCAGCAAGAGTTATTTGCCCCTACATATTGACTCCAGTGACTTTCAATGTTGATCTTCGGGGAATGCATGTCAGTTATAGCTGTGTCAGTTATAGCTATAAGTCGTTTTGCCATGACATTTATAGCCGTATATAGCTGTACGTTACAAACCTTGTAACTTAATGATAACTTATGGTCAGGCAAAATGTAACGTAAAGTTTACAATTGCCTGGCAAAGGTAGATAATGGCATATAGTTAATCGACCATAGGGCCCTAACCCTAACCGTAACCCTTTTTTAGCCAGGAGGGGGAGGTAACTCTACCAGGGAAGAGCTGCTCGCCTATCGATACCATATAAAGTCCGTCTTTTCCGCACGTGGGGGTTTATGTATTCCGCTTTTTACTACCGGGGAAAGCATACACCCGCTAACCCAATCTGCATATCTCGGCAGGCCGCTGGGAACCATATTAACCCCTCTAGACCTGACTGATAGGGTTATTTTAGAGGTAAAGTCCGTGTTTCATTTCGGAGACAACATGTACCCACCCATGAATTGATCGGCCTGGAGGCGCGCCCTCACATGGGTACCATCCCCGAAACTGTACGCCCACTATGGACCCACCTCGACCCCAAAACGTTTATTCCCATACTCTGCGCTGCTTTTACTCCACACCAGCCTAGTTGGACGCTACCTCATGAGAGCTTCAAACTGATATGCTCCCCGACCCATTCGCAGCATTATGGGTTCATCTCGACCCCAAAACGTCCCTTCCAGTGCCCTTTTCTCAACAATTCTCTGTCTGCGCATACGCAGAATGTTGAAAACTGACGACACACTAGTCCAGTCGGACGCTCCCCACAAGAGCTTCACCATGACACCTTCCACAGTCCAATTGGATCACTATTGGTCCACCTCGACCCCCGTCCATCCAAATACACCTTCTACTGCACATGCGCAGATAGACAATATTTCCTCCCTACACCCATCCAGTTGGACGCTGCTTCAAACGGATACCTCATACAACAAAATCGGACCACCATGGGTCCACATAAACCCCAAAACTTCCACCTCGATCTGCACTTTTCAACGAAATCAACGCATGACCTCGAGATCCCTCCCATCGTGTTGTACAGCTCGAGATGAAGAAAACAAGCGCCACACCCCATACCACAAATGTCCATGAGTGAGTTCCCATTGGGACTAACATTGTCCATTGCGCCAGAATGGATATAACACCCCAGACCTGCCTGAACTTTTCATCGAAAGTCAACCCCTGTCCTAGAGACCCACTCATCGGGTTCTACATCGCGAGCCAAAAACAACAAGGTGCCACAACCCATAGTAAAAACAACAAGGTGCCACAACCCATAGTAAAATACACAAAAATATGACCACTCCTATCCCATGCATGTATGAGATTAACATTGTAAGTTACTGGGGTCTTATGTCTTATGCTGGGCCGTCACGCGACCGAAAATGACGTCGCAAGAAGTGACCCGGATATCGCGTTACCGGGTGCGACCTTTGACCCGTATTTCACCGGATGTCACGTTGTGGTGACGTCATCGTGACGTTACCTCCGCATCAGCCTTACTCCTCAGCCTCAAAAATGCTAATGAATTTGCCGTCTTCCTACTACTCAGGTAACGTCAATTTCCTCCGCGGCGGAAATTAATCATTTCCGCGGAGGAAATTATATTTGGTGGTTTTCAAGAATTTCGTAGGTTTTTCTTCGACTTTCTCGTGTTTTTACTTCCTTGGACACGGAAAATTCGAAGAATATTGCTATGAATTCTCTGAAAATTCTGTTGATTTCTTGGAAAATACAAAGAAAACCTAGAAAATTAATTTGGTTTCTTCGGAAATACAAGAACAACATAGGAAATCGAAACAAAACGACAATGACCCATACATGCACTCCCCGAAGATTAACATTGGAAGTCACAGGGGTCTTATGTAGGGCCAAATAACTCTTGCAAGACCGTCACGTGACCCGAAATGATGTCATAGGAAGTGACCCGGGTGTCACCGGAAGTCATGTGACAGGATGTGACGTCATCCGTGACGTCATCGCCACGTCAAGCCACCCCCGCGCCTCAGCCTCAAGAATGATAATGAATGGGTCTTTTCTATACTACTCATATTACTTCGCAAAATAACGCGATATTTCAAATTATCGCGCCATTATAACGCGATTATCGCGCAATTATAACGCGATTATCTCGCAAAAATAACGCTATTATCGCGCATTTATAACGCGATATTTCACAATATCGCTCATTAACGCGCAAAAATAACGCGATTATCGCGCAAATATAACGCGATTATCGCGCAATTATAACGCGATATTTCACAATATCGCTCATTATCGCGCAAAAATAACGCGATTATCGCGCAAAATTACGCGATTATCGCGCAATTATAACGCGATATTTCACAATATCGCTCATTATCGCGCAACAATAACGCGATTATCGCGTAAAAATAACGCGATTATCGCCCAAAAATAACGCGATTATCGCGTTATCGCATCGCAATATCGCGATATCGCAATATCGCGTTATCGCAATACCGCAATATCGCGTTATCGCGTCGCAATATCGCCCAAACTGTTTCAAGGGCGATGCTCGATTGTCCCTCTCGGCCATCATAGTCAATAGTTTTCAGTGATAACGGCAAGACATCATGATGTTCCAAATATCAATTCCGTGTCGCTGATCAGTATTCTTAATCTATCGTTAAAAAAATCGTTGTCTATAGTGATGCATCTCAGTCACGCTTTGATTGTGACTGTTCATATGAACGCCATGAAACTCACGAAGTACATGGGGTTCATACCGCCCTTATCCTCGGGTTACGAGAAATTAGACACAAGTTACGAAACGCACAGTAAAATATCTTGCACGCTAGATAAATCTCCCTTGTATAACTTGTGACTTGTCTCACAAGACTGAAGATTACCATGTCAATAAAGCAGCCAATTACTACGAGCAGCGACAATTTTCTTCGAACAAACACGAACCACTGTAATAGCATCACAGTCACGTAAAACAATGTCTGAAACGTAATGCGATGCGACGATGCATTCGGTTAAGTAAGAGTAAACAGAATCTCCGTGCATATAAATAGAGTTAATATTCACGATGAGAACTATACATGCCTGGAGAGTATTCGATTACCACTTTCTCTGATTACGGTAAATATATTTCTGATTTACACCTCAATTTTACATCACTTGCATAGTGTAGACAAATAGCACTGGACGTTAATTAAATAATGACATGGGTTTTCCATGTCAGACGCAAACTGAAAAATGTTAACGAGGTAAGGGAACTGACAGAGGAGAATGAAACAGTAAAATATATGGGATTAGAATCCATGACCGTCACCGATAGATCACCAATCTGGAATATTATATAAAGAAACAATTCTGCAGACGTATATCCATAATTAAATATATAGCCTAATTATCTTGAATGAATAAACCGTAACGTTAAACCTTAATTCTCTCTCTCTCTCTCTCTCTCTCTCTCTGATCGATACGGCATCGTTTAAGATATGTTGGTTTTTGTACACTATGTTGGTACTACTAAATGGTGCACTGGTAGACATGTTTTGTTCTAAATATGCGTTACTGTGTGTGGTAGAAAATGAAGTTTTTTTTAATGACATGAGACATACATTTCCCAGCCGAATTGCAAAACATTAGGAACATTCTAGCCAACCAGAACGCTCGACATTTTCTGCCCTCGTCGCTCCCATATCCCTCGGGCCCAACATTGATCTAACATAGTATCTTTGCATGTATATTTCAACTGAACACTCTATTTGTTTTGCCTCTGAATTTCACCTGTAGCGTCATTTTAACCGATGTTCGATGTTTTAAAATGTTGTGGTATACGCGGCAAAGCGTGGATTTATGACGATTGCGTTGCGCTTATAAATTTGGGCATCACAGAGTAATTTTTTATACGACACTTCTTAATACAGAATGTATTACCAATTCTAATTCTCATTCCAAAATTAGCCGTTCCAGGGAAGCGTATTGTTTCCAACACATATTGTTTGCTGCTGTTATACACTATGCAGATCACCGAACTTTCTCAGATTGGATGACGTCACGATCAATCCAAGCTAATAATTTGTCAGGAAAAAAAATCGTCGAACATTTATTGTTTTATTTTGTTCGAAGATTATTCTTTCATTTAGTATTACTATTTTTCATTTCTTTGATTTACGGTATTAATGTGTTTCCAATTGTCTTCTCGTTCATGTAGGGGAAGTCTTGAACTTAGGTTAACGAAAGCTCATTGAGCAAACAAGAAAACAGATCGATTACGGACACGATGTGGTCTAAAAAAGATTTGAACATGAGTATTTTTTCCGTTATCCTCCAAACATCCTTAATAACTTTCAGCCCAGGCTATATCCTACTTTCCAGAGACAATAAAAGTGAAGAGGTTTTGGATCTCTATAGGCTATGAGAGCTGATACTTGTTTTGGTTGGAAAAAACTACTCGCTCGTAATTGGATCAAATCCTGATTCATCAATTCTGATATTTTCTATCTCGATATGCACTCAAGGAAAAAAAATGTCAGCGAGTGTTTCCCGTTTCTCGGTTTTATTTTTTCCCAGATCTCTTCGAGCGAATGCTTCAATGATGAGAGAGTATAATTGAGGTATATAGGATTCGAGATGTTTGCATCGATCGCCAGAGTAGCTTTAGGACATGTAAGAGAACAACCATATTTTGCCTCTATGTGCGGAATAATTTAACATGGTGAAAAAGCTGAAATTCAGATATAAATTTGGAAAATAAAATCTCCTAAATGGACAAGGAGCGCGAACACAGGATCAAAACCAATAACTAAAGTAATATTTCAATCCTGCGAATAAACTAATACCAACCGTTTTACCGAATCCGTTTGGGGGTATATTTCTAGAAGTTTGAATTGCTTATATGGACATGATGCCCGTATACATAAACACTTTGATGCTTTTACGTCCCACGCTCGACTCTAGTTACATGTCAAAGAAACTGTAAACAACACAAATAACTTAATCCACTTTATATATCATACGCACAATCTGTGACAGTGTCGGAATAATTAGGCTATTAATCAGCCTCAAATATTCTAAATTTGCCGTATACATTTAGTAGTTCATATTGTGGCCGGTCTAAATTGTGAAATATTTTGACAGTTTAATATTGGTGAGATGTGTAAGACCAGTGATCAAACTTGCATTGCCACCAGTAAGAAATTGGACAAAAGCAGATAACACCACAACGGATATAGCATGTCATCTATTAAAGGCCCAGTTTCCGTCGTTTACCGACATGCAAGTAAGATCATTTTCAAGTATCAAAAAATATCACATTTGGGACGGGTCATCATATGAACAAGTAATCTCTACTTTCGAAATTCTCTCATCAGATGTTAGTAAACTGAATTCAGTACGATCTTCATATCCAATATTCAGTAGCCAGCTACAAGACAGACTCTCACAGGTTCCTGCATCTTCTCTAGCCATGTCGATGTACATCACGTTGCTCTGTACATTGGCTTGGCATACTTCTCCAGTAAAGTTGGAACGTGAATACTCATCGATGAGTGGAATGCAGAGACGGCTTGCTGCATCCAATCAGAATGCGCGTTACATAGCAGTTGATTAACAAGATGGCGGCCCCCACTAAGAACGAGCTGTGTCAAATGTGCGGGGAAATTCTGCCGAAAAAAAACCAGGAGAAGCATTTTCACGGCCATTTTCGGTGTTTTGATCAATTGATTCAGCTTTTGAGACGCCCTGCACGGTCGAACGATAACGAATCGCCTTACGAGTGTGGTCGACTCGAAATTGAAGGGGAACAACTCCTGGAGGCAAAAAATCGCTCATCGTTAAAACTTCCACTAGGTGGCGCAGAGCAGTACTCCTCTGCCACCAGCCAAGATTGTCAAGGCAGCGTAGAGAGCTTTGCGATGTAGTTGACTTGGCTGGTGAAGATGAGGTTCCTGTTACTTCGATATACTTTATTGAGAAGCAACCGGAACTTGATAATGTGGTGTCTAGCACTGTAATTGCAAAAATGTCCTGTCTGTATCTTGTGCTGTCCTCGGTGTTATATAGGATGGATGGCGGGTGTCTAGTTCCATGTTGCTTCAAAGATTTATTCTTTGAAGCAACAGGAACGCAACTCGGCTGGGTGGTGCTTAGTTGGTTCGTCCTGATAAGGCTGAAATATTGTTGAAAGCGACGTTAAATCCTATTCACTCACGCACCGGTCAGTACAGGGTCAGTACTAGAGACTGTCGGGGATATAAGAGACCGTGACAATATCTACTTGGAGATGACCGTGCGTATGTCTATACACTTTTTGACTGGATTGATTAGATGGCGCTACAATGAAGGTGCGTGTCCGTGCGTACATATTATGTGCTGCCATTATCCGCACACCAGACCGAACAGAGGGCGCTACAATGTACGATTGAGAAATCATGTAATTATCGTCCACATATTTCGAAATTTTGGTTTCCGGTGTTGATGAACTTGAACTTGAAAAGTCACAATAATAGTCACTAATCACTTGTGCCACGAGTAAAATCACAAGATGGAGAGATCTGTGGAATCTGTCACTCTCCAACCAATCTAATTCAAATTAAATCCTATCTGCTCCCCTATTGGATATGTCGCTTCAAGGATCTAACAGGAGGGCAGTAACTCGAGTGTCAACCAATCCTGAGAACGCTTTATAGTGCTTTGAAGGGGAAATTAATGATGGAGAATTTTTGGTTGGCTCAGTCGACTTAGACGGCGGGCTTGCGGGGTGACATTGTGGCACCATAATATGGGGTAGATATATGGACTGGTCTTCGGTGTAAACATTGGGATGAACGGACGCGGTGACCCTATCTCCTCTCCCCAACTGCAAGTGGATTAGTCCAGATGACCATGATGTCATAATGTTATTAAATATTCTTGGTATGGGCGCTCAGAACACCAAATTCAATTGAAATACGTAAGATCCTATATAGCCACATGTACGAAATGTACATTTATTAAGCTTGTTTTCCAACAGGCATATTACGGAGCCGTGGAGGGGACATAGTTAATATTTTTTTAATTTCCCCCGAGATAATATCCCCCGAGATAATAACTAGGGGAAAATTCACCATTGGTCAATTATCTCGGGGGAAAATAATTTGCCCCGAGATAATATCCCCCGAGATAATTATCTAGGGGGAAATTCGCGATTGGTCAGTTATCTCGGGTGAAATTATCTCGGGGTAAATTATTTTCCCCCGAGATGATTGACCAATGGCGAATTTCCCCCTAGATAATTATCTCGGGGGATATTATCTCGGGGAAAATTAATTTCCCCCGAGATAATTTCACCCGAGATAATTGACCAATCGCGAATTTCCCCCCAGATAATTTTGACCAATGGCGAATTTTCCCCTAGTTATTATCTCGGGGGATATTATCTCGGGGGAAATTTAAAAAATATTGACTATGTCCCCTCCACGGCTCCGTAGCATATACTGCAGACGGAGTAGACTAATCCTAACCAGAGGCGATATGAACTAGTTGGAGTAGAAAGTGTATTGAAATGGAGGGAATTTTGTTATTATAGCAAGTCACCCATCCGTCTGTCTGAAGGGGAGGTCCTCGAATATTGGGAAAAGTCGTTGTCAAACCTGAATGTCGATAGAATGGTCATATTGAACACTACATGTCCCGGGGGTGGCCCACACAACCCCTGCATTCCTCTGATTGCAGTCTCAAAACGGGAAAAGTTAAGAAATTAACTTCTTCGTGATTGAAGTTGACTGTAATGGGCTTAGTGTTAGCATATACTGGCTTCAGTATGGGGACACATGATTGTGGACAATTTCAAAGTGGCATCAAAGGGAAGCCCCAAAGAATTTGTTTTCGTTATTTTTCTGATTTTTCTGCCTCCAAAACTGAACAATGACGACATGGATCTTCGTGATTATAGACGCTTGTATTGCGCTTTTGGCATATGCATGCAGTGTCAACGCGGTTTGTCACATCGCGACAAATTGCGTAATTTGTGACAGCTATATCGGATTCGAGATATACATGTGCCGTACATTATACCCTCAATGGCATATTTATAACGTCTCTGTGATACATTGTTGCCAGAACTATCGAAGAGGCGCGCTCGAAAAACAACTGTTACATAAGAAAATGTATACATTAATCTTCGTGTTAGGGTTTACATTCTGATACAGTATAGTAAGTCTACACTTACAGCACTGTCACACTCACGCGCGATCACGCTGGCGCTCCCACTGCGACCTGAAAAGTATGACAGCGTGAGGCAAAGCGCAGTAAGGCCTCTGAGAACGATTTGGAGACGCAGTGGAAACTGTCAAGAACGGGAGAGGGTCGCCATGAGCTACATTGAGCGCCAAACCTCGGCGCTTGTTTTGTGCATGCACAAAACAAGCGCAGCGGGTCGGCGCTCTGACGAGAACGGTGTAATGACGCAGTACAGTCGCCATGGCAGCACAAAGCGAACTACATGAGCATATCGTGGACGTAGCAACAACGCATAGAAGTGACTTGGGGTCGTAGAAATCATATTATTGTCTCGTATAACCAAAATGAACTGTCGCAATTGAGATTTTTATCTTTTAACGGATAGCATGTCACAAAATCTAAGTGCACTATAACCTAATGGAGTCCGGTATCAGGGATGCAACTTTTCCACTTTGAAATGTATAATAGATTCATATTCATGAAAAAAAACCTACACATTATACTAAACTGACCAACCTCGACCAGCGTCTCGAGATTTATCATCCGTACACTTTGAGTGTATCAGCCATTTCCTGGCGTACATTAATATGTATCTGCAGAGCTCAAGTCTAGACCTGAATTGAGTCAACATTCACCCCGACGTCCTGTTCAACGCCACAGTGTTTTGATGATAGCTTGTAAACTATATAATACCAGCATGCAACTCTCTCACACGCGATCGTTGAATGAACATTTTAAATTGTTATTCACGGAACTGTATCAAATGAATTGCTCATTCGCTGACTATGCCGGGTTAGCGGGGTATTCACTAAAACTATTTAAACGGCACATGACGTCAGTTCATTTGATCTTAGTTTGTCCATTCCATTCTGTTTGTTTCCAAGCGCCAGAGAAAAACAAAGAAATGCCACAATTTAATTTACGAGAGCATGGCGGTCGACGCGAACATTTTGATGTTCAGCGTCACGAGTTGCCTCCCTTCATGATAAATTCCTCTTATTTCAATGACGTCATAAACAACGTCGATGGTAACTAATATGTTGTACGTTAGTTTCGCTGAGATCCCGACAACGCCATGTATCGTTTTCGAGCATCGGGCTTATTATTAGCCTGTATTATCGTCACCAGTTGTATTCTTTTGGAATACCATCTTCACAGGATGTAAGCATTTGCCTTTAGATATGTGTTTAAGCGTGTTATTATGATATACCTTCGGTTTCGTTCCCTTTACAGTAACAAAGATACCAATGCAGCACTCTTCGCCTGAGAGCCTATATGCGTATACGTGGTCTTATCTGGGTCACATTATGGTTGTCTGTGATTGCAGTCAGTACGGGGCTTGAAACAATGTAAACGCATAACAACCCAGAGTCTTCACGAACCCGACGATGAAGGGTGCATTACTTTCTGGCCTCCAGGTGCAGTGCATATCACAATTTGCTGCACCGAAAATACCGCCACTAACCAAATGAATGCGTCATTCTGATGGTCACAGGAGGAGCCACGACTATCAACAGTGTTCTTCTTGTTGCTGCCGTTGTCTTCTTTTGACCCCTCAGTTGCGGTTTGAATTTCCCCTTTGTTTCTTTTAACAAATTTGAAGTCATCCTTTGTTGTGCGCAAACAGGGAAGTGTGGACGTTGCAAGGCACAACTGAAAATACGTGCATATTGTGGGAGGTGAAGGTGTGCATATAGCATTTTGGTCACCTGGGAACTTTTGCTCCATGAAAAACATAAAGAATGAAAAGAAACCAAGAAACATAACAAAAAATGAAAAAAAAATTATGAACGTGATATTATAATTACTGTAACATTCTTTCTCTGCACTTTATCAAATTGATTGCTGTTCACGAACGATGACTTCCCCACCAATATCGCAACGCATTACGTCAGCACTTTGACCTCATTTTGATCATGTTCTTCACCCGTATTTCCGAGTGCTTGGGGTGAACGATCAGTAATATAATACATGGGCTTGAATGAGAGGACGACTGTAGATATTTTATTTTCAACGTCATGAGTTGCCTCCCTTTATAATAACGTTCTCAACGTGTCCATATTCCACTGACGTCACAGACGACGTCGTTGGTAACTGTTATGTTGCACGTTGGTTTTGCTGAGATCGCAACGATCAATGCTAGCGCCATGTTTCGTTCACGAGTATCGCGCTTGTTATTGCTCTGTATCCTGATGTATACCCTCTGTATTCTGTTAGAATACCATCTTCAGAACATGTAAGTATATATATTGTTGTTTGTAAAGTCGATATATCATACCGGTACTTTTGTTCTCAAGGTTTGATTTTACAGCAACAAAGGCGGCCTAACCGCAAATGCCGGGGGTTTTGTAGCCACACTCTGTAAAGAAGAATGTGGCCACATTTTGATGGATGTTGCCACATGGAAGCCACACTCGTGACCTTTAACTCAATGCATCGGCACCAGCTAGACAGTGTTAATTAAGTCTGCCAGAGAATGAGTGTTTTTGTTCATGGTTCAAGGATCAAGGGTGAGCAACACTCTTTTGCCTAAGAGTGTAGGATTGCGTACATAGATGGGAGGTCTTGGATTTGGTGATATTTGGTCGTGATCACATTGAGACATCGACTTTCTAGAAATCTCAATGATTTTCTTTGATAGAGAATCTCAAATTCAGATGCTGTGACAATCTCCACAGCGAAGAGAGCAATCGGCACCGATTATTTTGGAGACAATGTTGAGATAAGTACGTACCGATATCAAGTTATTTAAAATGTTCTCGAGTGTGATAGACCTACAAGCATTAGATCTGACATTCAGTAAGAAGGCGTCGTCTACGGAGAATATTCGCGTCTACATAAATACCGGTACCTCAGTTATCACCGTTGTGAAAACAAAGTAAATCTGAAATTATTTACACAACATTAAATTCTTGTTATTATGGAGGGGACAAAATGTTAGAATGTTCCACATTTCATCAAAGTAATTAAGTCTCAACTGCTGAATGTAATTATAAAGGCTGCGATTGCAATCGGGTGGGCAATAACCTCAAGTCGAACAAACTTGTTCCTTAAAATTTTCTTCACGTATCAACGCCATAGTTTCAAAGCGTCACTGAAGTAAGAACAAGTGATAGGCCTACACCAATGTCTGATTACAAATGATATTACTTGTTAAAATGGGTGTGAAAATAATCTGTGTACATTTTATCGAAAAGAACAGGAAACCATTGCCCCTGTTTACCGGATATAAGGGACCTTCCATGTGAAAGAACCCTGACAAGATCTTGGGGACGGATTTCTCATTGGGACTGGAAATAGGCCTATCTTGAAACTTCAACCACGAAAATTTAAAACGAACTACCATCAAACTTCAAATTAGAGATAAATACAATTATTTTAAGCGAGAAATACATTTTTTTAGAAACAGATACTCTATAGTTATTATATAGCTTACATACGCATCTTCGATACTACCATACCATCACGGATTTTGACATTGAAGCGTCTATTATTTTCTTCCATCTTCATGAACATCTTACCCATTCAGTAACCTGAGTCATTTTAACTTTCAGATGTTTTGAGGAGCCCGAAACCATTTGGGGAAAAGTCCTCAATTATGTGAAAGCTGTTTTTGGTCATGAGCCGCCTCTACGCCCGTGGTGGAAACGGCATATCTGCCCTATAGTTAAAGACAAAGCGCCTTCGAAAGGTAGGGGCTAATGATAGAGAAGATGCTTCGACTTGTTTATCAACATCGCACGTTTGCTTCACATAGCTAACGCAAATCGTACAAACTGGGGTAGCTATGTGTGGTAGTCGTATGAAGTATGATGGTTTATCCACTGTTCAAACCAGATTCGTTGTTTCAGACAGTATAGACTACCGCGGTAACCTTTGAATGATATTATATACGAGAGAGAAAGAGTATGTACTGATTTACTCTCTTTGTTATGTTTTTCTCTTGTCAGATTTCTGGATTATGACAGCTGCCACAATTTTATTCCTCTTCTCTGTCCTTGGTTTGGTCAGCCGGATGGCTAAAGGTAAACTGTGCACTTACAGTTAGTAGCATTCAACGACTTCCTCGAAAAGTCCGTTGTATTATCTCAAAACAATGACTGGGTTAACACACAATTGAAACACTTTCTGTTGGTCCCCCAAACAGAGATATTCTGTGTGATAGATGCGTATCGCGCGTGCGTGACATGATAGGTTGTTAATTTCAGCTCGAAGTGCGCAGGCGAAAACCTCATTCTTCTACAAAACATTTATCACTGTAAATGTATTGGTATACCGAGTAACTACCTTTTACAGTTGTCTGTAACTGTTCTCATACAGGTACGACCCAGCTAATATAAAACCACATACAACAGCTTAGCCCATTAGTCTTAAGTTCTTAGAAGGTTTTATAATTCATCAGGACTTTTTTTTCAGACTCAATCCCTTCTCCACCAAATAACCACAGATCCATGGAAGTAGCAATATGGAAGAAACCACCATTGAACAACAGTTTGGTCAAACAACTGGCCATTGGATACCCCACCCGTAAGTATCATTAAAACTTATCAGAAATGGTCAGCTCCGATACGTTCGGATGCTTCTTAGCGAATCCAGCCATGAAGTCCACCATCTCAAATCCTCCAGTCCATCATCGAGCGATTCAGTCTATCATCTCCAATCTCCCAGCAATCCATTCCATAATATTCAGTCATCCTGTACATCATCTCCAATCATCCAGCAATCCAGTTCATAATATTCAGTCATCCAGTCCATCATTTCCAAACATCCAGCAATCCTGTACATCATCTACAATCTTCCAGCAATCCTGTACATCATCTCCAATCATCCAGCAATCCTGTACATCATCTACAATCTTCCAGCAATCCTGTACATCATCTCCAATCATCCAGCAATCCAGTTCATAATATTCAGTCATCCAGTCCATCATTTCCAAATATCCAGCAATCCTGTACATCATCTACAATCTTCCAGCAATCCTGTACATCATCTCCAATCATCCAGCAATCCTGTACATCATCTACAATCTTCCAGCAATCCTGTACATCATCTCCAATCATCCAGCAATCCTGTACATCATCTACAATCTTCCAGCAATCCTGTACATCATCTCCAATCATCCAGCAATCCTGTACATCATCTACAATCTTCCAGCAATCCTGTACATCATCTCCAATCATCTAGCAATCCTGTACATCATCTACAATCTTCCAGCAATCCTGTACATCATCTCCAATCATCCAGCAATCCCGTCCATCATCTCTAATCATCCAGTAATCCAATCCATTGTCTCCAAACATCCAGTGACCCAATCCATCGTCTCCAATCAGATAGTCAATTGTTTTCTTAACTAATGTGTTACCCATGTTTAATTGGCTAATATGGAAAGTAAGTAGGAATGATATCTATGTATGTAAAATACTTTGAATAATATAACGTCATACGACAACATCATTTGATCACCGTCATGTAAGAGCTTCGTTGAAAACGCTATTGTTCTTGTTTAGCTAGAGAAGAGTCAGACGTTGATCCGATTAGTTGAAAAATAGGATTCTTTTCAACTTCTTCCAGCTCGGTTGAATTTCAGACGAGGCCGTTATTAAATCCCACGTCCAACCGATCAAATCAACGTCTCCACTAGTTAGACAAGAAACACTGTAACGAAACAGTTTTCTAAGGAGCTCTTACAAGACGATGCCCATCTTTGGCAGAAAGATGCTGAAGGACATAAAATATAGGACAATGCCTGTGCTATCATTTTTTGTTATCACTTCTTATCAAACATTAATTCATTTTTTCATCACAAGAAATCATTTATCTGTTTATCGTTATAGGTAAACCCTTCGGCTCTATTTCCTTCCCTTTGGACCTGACATTCATCTTCGCAATGCCGATTATGGTGAACTCTATGGATTGTAAGTCTGCTGTTTCACAGTTACTGGTTTTCTGTCGAGGGCATCGCCTTTCTGCGTTAGTTTTATAGAAGGGTTCACGGAGACCCCGCTAAAGGGATTAAGCAGTTGTACTCGAGAGGTCAAATATGAATTTAAATGGAAAGTTATTGAGTATATACACATGTTCTCGAGTGTTTCTGACCACTAGAGACGGGGAAGTATTATTTTAGTCATTGCTGTGTCTCATTTCTGAGTATCCGAGTAAAACCACATGCTGTTAGAACTGATGACGCAATTTTAGGGGTTGAATACCATTGAGTGTTTGTGTCTAATTCCGCTTAACTCGGGGCTAGGGGCCGTATGAACCCATGTACTTCAAGATCCTCATGGTGCGCATATGAACAGTCACAATCAAAGCGTGACTGAGATTCACCATTCTCTAGATAACGACTTTAGAAAGATTATTATGGATTAAGAATACTGATCAGCGATACGGATTTTATATTTTTGGAACATCATGATGTCTTGTCGGCATCACTGAAAACTGTTGACTGCTTCTCTCTTGCAGGAAACTAGCCTATGTTTATGTATGCTATGATTGTCTTTTTTGAATCTGGTGCTAATACTGTTATATGGATATGGAATAGGTCTTTGGATTATGGACGCGGATATTCTTTAATGGACGACGGCTGAATTATGAATGACGGACTAGACGCTTGTATTTTGGGCCAACATGACTTACACAACAATCGGTCCATTGCCAAAGTTGTGAAGTTGAGATCTGATATAATGATAAAATCTGAATATACACTCCAATTTGATGCTGTACACATATAACAATATTAATTCCATCTATTCGCTGCCCTTCTAATTTCACTACATAAGCGTTAATCCCCCAAACAGAGGTATTCTGTGTGGTGGATGTGTATTGCGCGCTCGTGTCTTGTTAGGTTGTTAATTGCAGCTCGATGCGCAGGCTCACACCTCATTCATCTAAAAGACTGTAAATGTATTGTTATACCGAGTAACTACCTTTTACACTCGTCTGCAGCTGTTCTCATACAGGTACGAACCCTCTAATATAAAACCACATACAACTGCTTATTCCATTAGTCTTGGATTCTTAAAAGGTTTAGTAATTCATCAGTACGTTTTTCAGGCTCAACCCCTGCTTCCCCAAATAAGCATAGATCCATGGAGGTACCATTATGGAAGAAAGCGCCCTTGAACAACAGTTTCGCCAAACAACTGGCCATTGGATACCAGACCCGTGAGTACCAATACAACCTATCAGAAATGGTCAGGATGGTTAGGATACTTCATAGAGGATCCAACCATGAAGTCCACCATCTCAAATCCTTCAGTCCATCATCTCCTATCATCCAGCGATTATGTCCATCATCTCCAATCATCCGTCAATCAAGTCTATTATCTCCTATCTCCCAGCAATCCAGTCCATCATCTCCAATCATCCAGCAATCAAGTCTACAATCTCCAATCTCCCAGCAGTCCAGTCCACAATATTCAGTCATCCAGTCCATTATCTCCAATCATCCAGCAATCCAGCCCACAGTCTTCAATCATCCAGTCTATCATATCCAGTGATCCAGCGACGAAGTCTACAACCTTCCAGCAATCCAGTCCATAATATTCAATCATCCAGCCCATCATCTCCAATCAGCCAGTCATCTAGTCTATCATCTCCATTCATCCCGCAATCCAGTAATCTCAAATCAGCTAGCCAATTGTTTCCTTAGCTGCTGCGTTCTCCATGTTTAATTGGCTAATATGACTACATAAGCGTTAGTCCAATAAACAGAGGTATTCTGTGTGATTGATGGGTTTTGCGCGTGATAGGTTAATTTCAGCTCGATGTGCGCAGGCTCGAACCTCATTCATCAAAAACCATGTATCATTTTAAATGTATTGGTATACCGAGTAACTACCTTTTACACTTGTATGTAACTGTTCTCTTACAGGTACGTCCCGCCTAATATAAAACCACTTACAACAGCTTAGCCCATTACTGCATTAGTCTTAGATTCTTAGAAGGTTTTATAATCCATCTGTATTTTTTTTTCAGACTCAGTCCCTTCTTCCCCAAATTATCATAGATTCATGGAAGAAGCATTATGGAAGAAAGCACCCTTAAACAAGTGTTTGGTCAGACAGCTGGCCATTGGATACCCGACCCGTGAGTACCATTAGAGCTTATTAGAATGGTCAGCTCAGATACGTTAGCACCCTTCTTGGCGAAACCAGCCATGAAGTCCACCATCTCAAATCCTCCAGTCCATCATCTCTAATCATCCAGCGTTTCAGTCCATCATCTCCAATCATCCATCAAGTCTATAATCTCCAATTTTCCAGCAATCTAGTCCATTATCTCCAATTGTCTAACAATTCAGTTCATAATCTCAAATCATCCAGTCCATCATCTCCTGTCACCTGTACATCATCTCCAATTATCCAGTCATCCAGTCCGTAATCTCAAAAAATTCAGTTCATCATCTCCAATCATCCAGCAATCAAGTCCACAATCTCCAATCTCCCAGCAATCCAGTCCATAATATTCAGTCATCCAGTCCATCATCTCCAATCATCCAGCAATCCAGTTCTTAATCTCCAATCACCTAGTCCATCATCTCCAATCATCATCTCCATTCATCCAGCAATCCAGTCCAACAATCTTCTCCAATCACCCAGCCATTCATCTCCAATCATCCAGCAATCCAGTCCATCATCTCCACACATCCAGCAATCCAGTTCTTAATCTCCAATCACCTAGTCCATCATCTCCAATCATCATCTTCATTCATCCAGCAATCCAGTCCAACAATCTTCTACAATCACCCAGCCATTCATCTCCAATCAGCCAGCCATCTAGTCCACCATCTCCAATCATCCAACAATCCAGCCCACCATCTCCAATCATCCAACAATCCAGCCCATCATCTCCAATCATCCAGCCTGTCACCTCCAATCAGCCAACCATCTAGTCCACCATCTCCAATCATCCAACAATCCAGCCAATCATCCAGCCTGTCATCTCCAATCAGCCAGCCATCTAGTCCGCCATCTCCAATCATCCAACAATCCAGCCCACCATCTCCAATCATCAACCAATCCAGTCCACCATCTCCAATCCCCCAACAATCCAGTCCACCATCTCCAATCATCCAACAATCCAGCCCACCATCTCCAATCATCCAGCAATCCAGTCCATCATCTCCACACATCCAGCAATCCAGTTCTTAATCTCTAATCACCTAGTCCATCATCTCCAATCATCATCTTCATTCATCCAGCAATCCAGTCCAAAAATCTTCTACAATCACCCAGCCATTCATCTCCAATCAGCCAGCCATCTAGTCCACCATCTCCAATCATCCAACAATTCTGCCCATCATCTCCAATCATCCAGCCTGTCATCTCCAATCAGCCAACCATCTAGCCCACCATCTTCAATCATCCAGCAATCCAATTCATAATCTCCAATCCTCCAGTCTATCATCTACAGTCATCCGTTAATCAAGTCTACAATCTTCAATCCCCCAGCAATCCAATCCATGATATTCAATCATCCAGTCCATCATATCCAATCAGCCAGCCATCTAGTCCATCATCTCTAACCATCCAGCAATCCAGTCCTTCATCTCCAGTCATCCAGTCCATCATGCCCAATCATCCAGCAATCCAGTCCATCATTTCCAGCCAACCAGTCCATCTCCACCACATATCCAGCAACCTAGCCCATAATCCACAATCACACAGTCGATCATCTCCAATTACACAACAATCCAGTCCTTCGTGTCTCCAGTCATCTATCCCATCACCTCCAATCATCCAACAACCCAATCCATCATCTCCTGTCATCCAGTCCATCATGTCCACACATCCAACAATCCTATCCATAATCTACAATAACCCATTCCATCATCTCCAATTACTAGCAATCCAGTCCATCATCCCCAATCACCCAGGAATCCAGTCCATCATCTCCAAACATCCATCCATCTAGTCCATCATCTTCTAACATCCAGCAATCCTGTCCATCACATTCAAACATCCAGCAATCTTCTCTATCATCTCCAATCCTGTCCATCATCTCTAATCATCCAGTAATCGAATTCATTGTCTCCAAACATCCAGCAGTCCTGTCCATCATCTCCACACATCCAGCAATCCAGTCCGTCATCTCCGATAATCCACCAATCAAGTTCACTATCTCCAGTCATCCAGTCCATTATCTCTAATCATCTAGCAATCCTGTCCATCATATCCGCACATCCAGCAATCCAATTCATAATCTCCAATCATCCAGCAGTCCAGCCCATCATCTCCATCCATCCAGTCTGTCATCTCGAATCGGCTAGCCATCTAGTCCACCATCTTCAGTCATCCAGCAATCCAATTCTTAATCTCCAACCTTCCAGTCTACAATCTTCAATCTCCCAGCAATCCAGTCCATGATATTCAGTCATCCAGTCCATCATATCCAGTCAGCCAGCCATCTAGTCCATCATCTCTAATCATCCAGCAATCCAGTCCTTCATCACCAGTCATCCAGTCCAACATCTCCAATCGTCCAGCAATCCAGTCACTCATCTCTAGCCATCCAGTCCATCATCACCACATATCCAGCAATCTAGTCCATAATCTACAATCACACAGTCCATCATCTCCAATTACCCAACAATCCAGTCCTTCATTTCCAGTCGTCCAGTCTATCACCTCCAATCAGCCAGCCATCAAGTCCATCACCTCCAATCATCCACCAATCCAGTCCATCATCTCCAGTCATCCTGTCCATAATCTACAATCACCCAGTCCATCATCACCACATATCCACCAATCTAGTCCATCATCTCCAAACATTCAGCAATCCAGTTCATATTCTCCAATCATCCAGCAATCCAGCCCATCGTCTCCAGTCATCCAGTCTGTCATCTCCAATCATCCAGCAATACAGTCCATCATCTCCAATCATTCAACAGTCCAGTTCATAATCTACAAACATCCAGCAACCCTGGTCATCATCCCCAATCACCCAGCAATCCAGTCCATCATTCCAGCCATCTAGTCCATCTCCAAACTTCCAGCAGTCCAGTCCATCATCTTCAAACATCAAGCAATCTTGTCCATCACTTCCAAAAATCCAGCAATCATGTCCATCATTTCCAAGCATCTCTCAATCCTGTCCATCATCTCCAATCATCCAGCCTGTCATCTCCAATCAGCCAACCATCTAGCCCACCATCTTCAATCATCCAGCAATCCAATTCATAATCTCCAATCCTCCAGTCTATCATCTACAGTCATCTGTTAATCAAGTTTACAATCTTCAATCCCCCAGCAATCCAGTCCATGATATCCAATCATCCAGTCCATCATATCCAATCAGCCAGCCATCTAGTCCATCATCTCTAATCATCCAGCAATCCAGTCCGTCATCACCAGTCATCCAGTCCATCATCTCCAATCATCCAGTCCATCATCCCCACATTCACCAATCCAGTCCATAATCCACAATCACACAGTCCATCATCTCCAATTACCCACCAATCCAGTCCATCACCTCCAATCAGCCAGCCATCTAGTCCGTCATCTCCAATCATCCTACAATCCAGTCCTTATAAAATATAGGACAATGCCTGTGCTATCATTGTTTTTATCACTTTTTATCAAACATTACAGCATTTTTTTTATCACTAGAAATCATCTAACTCTTTATCGTTATAGGTAAACCCTTCGTCACTATTTCCTTCCCTTTGGACCTGACATTCATCCTCGCAATGCCGATTATGGTGAACTCTATGGACTGTAAGTCTGCTGTTTCACAGTTACTGGTTTTTTGTCGAGGGCATCGCCCTTCTGTGTTAGTTATATAGAAGGAGTCAAGGAGACCCCGCTAAAGGGATTTGTACTCGAGTGGTCAAATATGAATTTAACTGGAGAGTTAATGAATATATATATACATGTTCTCGAGTGTTTCTGGCCGCTAGAGAAAGTATTATTTTAGTCATTGCTGTGTCTCATTTCCGAGTATCCGAGTGAAACCACATGCTGTTGGAACTGATGACGCCATTTTAAGGATTGAATGTCATTGAGTGATTGGGCCAACATGACTTACACAACAATCGATCCGTTGCCAAAGTTGTGAAGTTGAGATCTGATACAATGATGATGCACTCCAATTTAATGCCATACACATATAACAATATTAATTCCATCTACCCGCTGCTCTTCTAATTTGACTACATAAGCGTCCCTAATCTTTGACGTAATTTAGAATTTTATGTGGTTGAGGTATGACAGTATTTGATAACAAAATAGGTTTAATTAATTACGCGTCACCAAATCACATCAACCTCGACAGGAAGATGGCAGCACTCCTCCTCTTCCGAAATACATGTAAGATACGGAAATGAATCAAATAACACGTTTCCGTCTTTGGTGACAAGAAATATTTTGGAATATATTTTGGTTATAACCATCAAGATGGATATTTGAATTAGTTAAGTATTCCTTAAATGATCGGGAGGATCACACAAGTGATGGACAGCACTCCCCACAAGGAGGTCAAAGCACCTATTAACTATTCGACAAATTATACTGAACTGTTCTGTGACCTGGATCTGGAAATATACCGGTACAGGTTATAATATACCGGTACAGGTTATAAGAGAGAGAGAGAGAAAGAGAGAGAGAGAGAGAAATAATTAAGGTTTAACGTCGCATTCAGGTACAGGTTATAATATACCGGTACAGGTTAATATACCGGTACCGATTTAAGGGCTAATAAAATGTACTATCAATTGTACTCTACAGTACCGTTTTGGAATTCGATGAGGCGATCACAAGCACAGCATCTCATTAGCGTGGATCGAGGGATAAAAAAAATTCCCGGTGATATACTGTGAATATCATCTGTGTGTATTAGATTATATATCAACAGCATATAGGTATTCCAATGGGTACTAATTGTGCGCCCCTGTTGGCTGACCTATATCTGTTTTCTTATAAATATGACTATACAGGCGATTTCAAAAACCGATCCATTCAAAGCCCGTTCCTTCTCATTCACCAAACGCTATATAGACGATCTTCTCGCTGTGAATAATCGCTATATAAATGACGCATTGAAGGATATATATCCACCTTCACTGGATTTGAAGGAAACTACAGATAGCCCTACAGGCACATCACATTTAGACCTATATCTCTATAAAAATGAAGCGGGCCTTATCTCTCGTCGAATTTATGACAAAGGAGATGATTACAATTTCGAAATCGTAAACTATCCCATTCTGAACAGTAATATTCCAGTGGGACCTGCATGTGGCGTATACATATCTCGCCTAGTAGCATTTGCTAGATTCTGTGTTAAATGTGACTATTTTAACGTCACAAAACATTGTTGCATAAACTTATAAAACAGAGCTGTACCACCGGGCGCCTCCACTCAAAATTTCTCAAACTTGGCGATACATATCGCATGCTGATAGCAAAATTCGAGCGTAGCGTGCAAGATTTATGTCTAATTTCGCTAAGCCCGGGGCTAGGAGCCGTATGAATCCATGTACTTCAACATCCTCATGGCGCTCATATGATCAGTCACAATTAAAGCGTGACTCATTTCCTAGATGACGACTTTACAACGAATATTATGGATTAAGAATACTGATCAGCGATACGGATTTGATATTTTTGGAACATCATGTCGTCTTACCGGCATCATTGAAAACTGTTGGCTGCTTCTCTCTTGCAGGACACTAGGCTATGTTTATGTATACTATGATTGTCTTTTTGAATTTGGTGCTAATACTGTTATATGGAATATGGAATAGGTCTTTGGGTTATGGACGCGGATATTCTTCAATGGACGACGGCTGAATTATGAATGACGGACCAGACGTTTGTAATTAGAGAAAAATGGCTGAACCATCTGCAGTTGTCACGCTGGCGCTCTCGTTGTCGCTTCTGAACTATCTATTGTTACGCTGGCAATCTCGACGCTGCTCAACCATCTAAGCTGTCACTCTGGTACCATCGTTGTCGCTACTGAACCATCTAAATTTGTCACACTGGTCGTTGTCGCTGTTGAAGCATCTCAAGTCTCAAGCTGTCACGCTGGTCGTTATCGCTGCTGAAGCATCTACAGTAGTCACGCTGATGCTGTCGTTGTAACTGCTAGGCCATCCGAGTTAGTTTTCGCCGCTCGACCATCTAAGGTTTTCATGCTGGCATTCTCAATGTCGCTGCTCAGTCATCCAAAGTTCTCAGACCGATTATCTCCTTGTTGATATTCGACAATTTAAAGTTGTCACACTCGACCATCCACTGTTGTGACGCTGGGGCTATCGTTGGCACTGCTCCACCATCAAGGGTTACCATGTTGCTTGACGATAGTCAGGTCGACTACCTGTATGGTCTCAATAATCTGGTTGTAATGTCCAGTGGTTTGAACCATTTAACCCTATCTGGCCTGGGATTTTTGTGACCTGTCCGGGCCTTGGGGAGGGGACATTTCGAGCCCTGAATATTTTTTCTTGCCCCTTGAGCTAGGGGGCTGAAACTTACCACACTATACCCTTGAGTCAGACAATGTAAAAAAATCCATGATAACCGATTGTCAAAACAGGAATTTTTTAGTTGATTCTTCGGTCAGATTTTTCAAATTTTTTATTTATGTGTTTTCTTTGCAAAAACTGCATGATTAATTGGCAAATATTAGCCTGATGTGAAATAAAATAGATTTTGCTCAATTTTCCTCGAAGAAAAGCAGGAATTTTGAAGAAAAATGTCGACAACATCACTTTTGTGGTACCCCAACATGGCCGCCATCTTAAATTTACCCATGATCTTCTACTCCGGGGGTTATGCAAATAGGCTCAAAATGACCTCAATATGATAAACCAAAAAGTCGCGAAGAGTCAGCTTTCATTTTTTTGTCGTTCCAGAGATGGGGGAGAAAGCTTGGTACCGGCTTGGTAGGGTTAAGGTAGTCACTTTCAGCATCCCATATATCTGTGCGTAAAATATTCAGATGTATTTTTACATATACGGGACCTTTTGATCTGCTTTTGATCTTTATCACACGGTTGTTGACTCTCCCAGTCAGAAATGGTGTTGGCTCAACACCGTTTTTAGTGTTTGGTTTTGATCAACACTTATACCGTGCAAATAGTGGATAATTAACTTCGTGCCTTCGCTGGTATAGCTAAAATGGTGTTGAAATTTGAGGTTAATCATATCCAATGCTTTCCATGATCCTGCACCGGTTTGGTTAATAATGCAGTTTCTATTAATTACAGACCAGCCAAAACTGTCCCGATGTCGGCAACTCTTGCCATTCAACGCGAGGGAGGAATATTGGGTAAGCAAAGTCGTCTTCAAAAACTGGCTCGAGGTCAAAAGTTATCTCTTCATTCAGCTCATTGTACTGATTCCAAGTAGTTGCGTAGTTCATCCAGTACAACTGACTTCGTTTTGACGACAGAAATTAAACTTACCTGCGTAAAAAAACAAAAAAACAAAAACACACATACACACACGCACACACACACAGAAGAACTTACGAGACTGGATTATTCTTTGGAGAATGCTGAGTCGGTTACTGCTTCTTACATTTCGGTACAGTCTACCAAAATAAAAACAATGCATGTATTTCATGAAGTAGGGTATCACCAATGGCATTCTCCTGGCATCAAATTGTATAGCTCCTACTGCCAGATATATCGACAGTTTAGGAGGCTACCAACTGTGGCAATGCATGGAGAATACATTAATGGATGATTTGTTGAGAATGAGCCAAACCGAATTGCTTCAACATTTCTCAATTATTACTTTTTTCAGGAACCATACGCATCAGACGATTTGAGATGGTTCCGTAGACTCATACTCGGGAGTGTGGAGGTTTTCTTTGCCAGTGTGTTCCCGCATTTGATGTATTCCATAACACGCTGGGGCGAAAGCCCAGACAGGCTGTGGGTGGTCATGACGAATGATGGCAACGGTAACATGAACTACCTCGGATTGCTGGGTGATAATCACCGAATTGAGGTGATGTTTAACCCCCAGGATGGAATCACTATCGAGATTGCTCAGAGAGGAGAGATCAAGGGTAGAACCGCCTCCGGGGAGGTACTTTTTCGTGAACTGAATGACAAGCAATATCAGGTCACGTATATGGGCCTGAAACTGATAGACGAAGGGTCCAGTCTGATCTATGGATCTGGCTGGGACCGATAGAATGCATGTACTTGGGTTTTTTTAGTCTTGCATTCCTAATATTTTGGCCAGTCATTTCGCAATAATTCTAAACCCAAACGGACACGTTTCTAATTCTAATTCTAAACTCATTTTTTCCCCTCAAAATTTCAGTTGGATTATTTAGAAATGTAGATCTAAATCTAAGTTTCAAAATTATTTCTAAATTAACTACACACGTGACCTGATGTTGCTTGTAAACATAAGTGAGAATCAACTTTGAACACAGGTGAAAATCAACTGTTAACAGAAATGAGAATCCTCTGTCCCGTGGCGTCCATATAATGCAACACCAATATTATTGTCACAATGGTTGAAGACCTCACTGGCAAAAGCTCATAAGGCTGTACGTTTGTACATTGGCTTGTGACTAATAGGCCTATTTTTGTCGCAGGGTCATCGAAGTTACTTCCCGTGGAGTGAATATATGCATAAGGTGCCTCCTCTTCGTTAGTCGTCGTTAAATGATACTGGTTGAGTAGATCTGTTTGTTCCAGACACTAGACCAAATTAACATTTTTCAACCACGCTGGTATTTGTTATCGGATCGAAGTCAACCTGCTATCACTGAAGTCTTTCCCCTTATGAAAATCTATTTTCAGAATAAAATCCATCTTTGATAATCTGCCAGGAGCGCTCATTCCTTTTCCCCCTCTACGGCACTAGCCGTGTCGTTTGGAGAGGATGGGTTGGGAATAACGTTTATTTGAAAACGAATACCAAAATTGTTTATGTTTATCTCTTCAATCCTGAAACCTACTATCAATGATGTCAGACTCTTAACAAAGGAGATTGGGACTCCGGCCTTGTCGTTCTATGATCGGTGTACGAGCATGCCCTTGTCCTGATCTTGGGCCTTCTGTTCCAAATTACCCATTCTTAATTCCATGTTATTCGTGAGAGCTAGAAACTAAAATTACACCAAACAATGTGACTGTATACTACTACACCAAATGATCAAGCTGTATCCACCGTCTTCCTTGCTGCTTGATGTCAACTCATCTCCAGAGAGGAATGGCATGCTTAGGCTATCTGAGTATCAGGATCAGGCTTGTCTGTATGCGGGGCTGCTCCCTCTCTTCCCTTATTGGATTAAATGGATCACGTGCTGGGTGGCAACTATACTGACCCCAGCGCGGTCACCCTTTGAGTTCCCAAGACAAAGAATTGCAAATGGCGGACCAGGCAAATGCACCTGGGCCCACTTCTCATGTGACTGATTTGACGCGGCTGATGCCAAAGAATACAAATGAGTAACTCGTACACGCAATGAATTGTCTCCTCATACCAGAACACGATCGTTTTGTTTTTTATGTCTGCTGTTGTGCCTGGTTACAGTGACAGGACTAACTGACCTCGGGAACCTCTCGTGGGATCGATGCGTTGTAAGAAATGACGTATCGCTGCTCCGAAGAACAGTGTCGCTGTCACGAGGAACAGCAATCTGTCGTCGTCCAGGAAACCAGCGAAATCCGTTAAGGCCAGAAAATAGTATTGACGTAGCGAACAGGTTCGCGGTCCTACCAATTCGTTTTTAACAACAAAATCTAGCCAGGATGGGGTGATACAAGGTCCGTGACCAATCTTCTGTTCAATTTAAGGATTTTTCTCTACAGAATATATGAAATTTCCGAAACGGTTCGGACGGTGGTAACCACAGAGCTCCAATTACCCTTCCGAGGTCCTATTTGGGTAAAGGCTTCGGCGTGACTACAATGGACCATAGCCAGGCTCTTTCGTTATTATGCAGACTGATGTTAATATCTGCGGTCGCAAACCTCTGACAAAAGTCGAACAATAGTCGTCAATGGTGCTTGGTTGGAAGTCATCCTCCGCTGAAGGTGACACAAGTCCGCTACTATTAAAACAATCTTGCTCACTTCGATCGGTAAAGCTGTAAATGGGTCCTTTGTTGGCTGTAGCCATTCTCACGTTTGACCACAGTTTGACAGCATCAGACATGATCGCTGAGCTAATGTTGACATAACTGCAAAACATTCTACTGAACTATCTCCAAAATACGCCTTGACGAAAGACTTAAAGGATTTTTATCAATTTTTTTTCTCTCTGGAATATGTGTCAGAAGAGTTAGTACTTAACTAAGAATTGTTTTTATTATTATTTCCTTGTCCCATGTGGGCGTATTTAAGCCTTTTTAATTAAAGACCTGTAGCTCAATTTCCGCCAGTTAACCCGTTAATGAGCTTAGGCGTCACGTGACCTTGTGACGTCAGACAGGCCACCGTCTCCTGCGGGCAGTTGTTTGAACTATATATTAAGCTGTGGATTTGCGATTACTCCATCGCGTATATCGCTGTATAATTAATCGAAAATGATGATCTATATAAAGAGGACATAAATGGACATCTTGACGTTCACCCCACAACCTTTTTTCTGCTCGTTTGTACAACCGTAGGCGGCACAATACGCCATTTTGGAGTCAATTTAAACTGCTATTTATTAGGCGGTAGTATTCTCGAGTCGAATTGTGAAGAAGGGAAATATAAATACAAGTAAAGAAGAGTCGCTATGTACAAGTTGGTAAGTCTGTTATTGGTTAGGTTATGCTGATAAATATGTGTTGTAATCGCGTGGATGATTCCTTTGTCTTAGTACCCCTTCGAACACACAAAGCCGTCCAGAAAAAACTGGGAGAACCAGGGCGTCTTCAAGATTTTTCGAGGTGACTTCCCTAACGGCGCCCTTGGGAACAGGGTATAGGTTCTTCTAGAAATCTGTGCCTGTATTTGACATCAATACATAAATAAGCAGTATATATACAGTTCCTTGAGTAAATGTCAACAGTATGATACCAATAGTATTATACCAAGTGAGAAATATTTAATAGGACAGGATTAGACTTGTGGAGATGGCTGGATTAATTAACAAGGTTTCAAGGCACGGTGGGGTTTCTGGATCAGTAGGTCATACGCGCTGGAGAGGAATATATACTGCTTATTTATTTATTGATGTCATTGACTTGAGAACGATACCTGTATCAAAACGTCGTCCCGAATAAACTAGAAGTTGTTATCCATAAGCAATTTGTTTATTTATCTACTTCCCAACTTCTAAATGCCACTAAAAAAAAATCTCTCCCAGTATGTAATCCATACTAAATTGCTACCTGTCATTAGCGAGCTCTCGCGTCTGTGACGTCACAGATTGATGGCCTCGCTTTCATTCCACAAATATGCATATCTGACTGGGAGCTGAATAGAGCTGCCAAAAGGCTTAAATACGCCCACAGGGGACAAGGAAATTTTTTTTAAAAAAATCGTAGTTAAGTACTAACTCTTCTGACACATATTCCAGAGAAAAAAAGATATTGATAAAAATCCTTAAATTGTGGATAGGAAAGTAGCGAGCTCGAGTGCGCATATGCGGAGCACGATCCCTGTCGGATTGCCAAAGGAGGTAATATTTTCGCTGCAAAATGATCTCCATAAGGGAGAATATGGCTTCAGCGATAGCAGGTTTCAGATTTGCTCCACGAATACCTGAATTCATATGGAGCGAACATTGATATTTTACTATACTTATCGACAAAGAAATGAAGTATTTTATCAACGCGCTAAGGATTATTTAAGAGTTCCCACCTTTGGCTTTGTATTATAAGCGTCACTAAATCTGATATTTTGTAGTAATCGTACGTTTTTAAGGAAGACATTCTATGTCTCGCTCGTACATTACCATCTTAAATTGACCACAGATGAGATATAATAAAAATAATGTGCGTCATCGCACCACTGCTCCCGAAGACAATTTAGAGGTTCAGCTGCAATTTACTTGGATTCATCTTATGGCTCAAGCTAAGGTCAACGATGAGTTTCCTCCAAATTGTGCAAGATTGACAGAGGGGTATGCATGCTAAAGAAATGGCATTATTTGAAAGCCATTGTCTTCAATCAATAGGACAAGGAAGGCTTTGGGGATTGGGTTCAAAACATACAACTTGGCGCCTTCACAAACAGTAAACTATAGCTCAGCCTACAAAATTGACGATTCCCTATAATGGTGAGGATAAACTATTCTCAACAAGAATTGTCAATTATTTTTAGTTGCAGTTAATGTTTCCTCACAATCAAAATGAAAATGGAACGAAGAAATATCGGAGTAACAATATCCTACCACGGACACAGAAAATAGCGTTCTTTCGGAATTCTCTTCCACTAATTATGAGGCAATGGAATGGCACCGAATTTTTTACTACCATTTCCTTGTAGTGTTTATATTTGCATTGATGTTGCATTATATGGGGCACATCGCACTGGAGTGTAACTGAGACCACGTACACGAGCTATAGCAGATTTTCCATCGGACCCGCGGTGAACCTTCAGTGTTCTACCCATGTGACGTTGTAAGACCTGTATATCAGCTGATCAGCAAAAACGGCAACGTAAAAGCCGACACTTCACGGCTGGAGAGGTTCACCGCTCGAGTCCAATAGAAAACTGGTGGTTAATGGTTAACTGGTGGTTAATGGTTAACTGATGGTTAATGGTTAACTGATGGGTAATGGTTAACTGGTGGTTATCCATTCAGGTTGTATGATCGCCTTTCCTGTTCCTCGATTCGGCCAAGTTTACCAATCAACTTACACTTCCTGTGTATCTTCTGACCCTATTGTACTAGCCTCTTATTGGTTTTCTTTCTCACCTGTGTTTCTGCCAGTTGATGGGAGAACGATTAGGGCCTATTGTGCTATTGGTTTTCTTTCTCACCTGTGTTTCTGCCAGTTGATGGGAGAACGATTAGGGCCTATTGTGCTATTGGTTTTCTTTCTCACCTGTGTTTCTGCCAGTTGATGGGAGAACAATTAGGGCCTATTGTGCTATTGGTTTTCTTTCTCACCTGTGTTTCTGCCAGTTGATGGAGGAACGATTAGGGCCTATTGTGCTAACCTCTTATTGGTTTTCTTTCTCACCTGTGTTTCTGCCAGTTGATGGGAGAAAGATTAGGGCCTATTTCGAAGTCATTTTGTACTGTGCTTTTCTCTAATTTCTAAAACCAGTATATGTAGTGACCTTCACGGATGATGTTTTACCGTCCCGGTCTCCTCTCTGACTGACCTGTCCTGCACTCCGAGGAGTTTGTGGTTGCCCTAATTATCATTATGACGCGTGTCACCTCGGTGTCTTCCATAAGATTCCATTGGATTCCATGCTGCTCCGGGTTTCCAAGCGGTCAAAGAATGGGGTTTTCTCAAGAACACAACAAATTTCATTACAGTATATAGTGGTTAATTGAAAGGAAATGTTAATATAGTATGTCTTTTCTACAATGGACAAATATCGTATCCCACAATCCGGACATACATTAATATCAGAAGTTGAAACTCTTTCACAACTCTTTCACTTTCAGTCTGCCTTGTCAAGGAACTATTGTATGTAATATTTTAAACGAAGTTGTTATTATCGTCTATTATAAAGGCCAGCAATACACCTGTTATAGTATACCGTATACATTGTTGTTCCATGAAATTTTCTTATTAAAAGATATTAATATGCTCACCATGTCTTATATCTTTCCTTGTCTCAACCATAGACCTATATAGTGTCGAAGTTGACTACAGTAAATTATAAAGAGCCATATGGCTTGAACAATTTTACTGATGTATGTTTCGAAAAACTTATGGCTGTAGATCAAAATATATCTGGTTTCGAACCGTCGTCAGATACTGATCATGTGAATTGAAGTTCCTTGCCTGCCTTTAATTGGATCTGCGTACGATAATTTCATTGATAAAACAGACCGCTGAACTTTTTATTGCAAGTTGAGCCAGTGGAAAATACCGGTATGTACGGATGTATGGACTGCACATTCTTCCTCACCTCCTCCTCCTCCTTCCATCCTCCATATGCAGCTCTGCATGGATACTCTGTCAGACGAACCATGGTTAGAGATGATGTCTTCTCCCGACTTTCGTTATTTACATGTAGTTCCTTAACTAATTGACCAGAATAACTGAGGTTACGCAGATATTGCGTACCAAAATTGAAGTAAGTAGGTCAAGGGCCAAGGTCACTGTGGCCTAAAGAACAGAAATTTATGAGAAGTAGACGATTTATCCCATAAAAAATGAGGTCAACGGTTAAGATCGTACAATGGTCCAAAAATCGGGAAAACAAAATTGTAATCAAACTTTAGGTATACTTCACACTTATGTAAATGTTTGTATACTTCACACTTATGTAAATGTTTGTATACTTCACACTGATGTAAATGTTTGAGGTCGGAAGATCAAGGTCACTGGAAATAATAAAATCAGGAAACAATAAGAAGCGATGTTTCGGGGTCCAAGATCCAGGTCAATAGGTCAACGGTCAAGGTCACTGCCCACCAGCAACTCTCTGAAACCCGAAATACTAATTTTAATGACGTAGTCCATAGTACCGATTAGGCTCTTGTTTTAACATACAGCAAACAAGCCAATCGAAAAGTGAGATTCCTGGATGACCAAATGAGATGTTACGCTTGAATAGAAAAACAATTAGTTATTTCTGCACACAACTGTTTTTGATTGCGAAAAAAAAACACTGTAAAGGTAGATAGTAAAATGGGGCTTCCAGGCCACTTGATCGCTCTACCTACCGATCTGAGTCCTTGGAAATTGACGTCATCCAGGAAAATGCCAGAATCTATAAATAAATATGATCTAATCCGGGAACGCTTAGCCTATATTAAACCGAGAAAAAACTCTACGCAAATTTAACCTCTTGTCATATAATCAAATTTATAATCTATTATTGAGCTAATCATACTGTGACCTGATTACGTCAACATAACATCGTAAGTAGGTCTATTTTCAGACGATAGCTCACAGTTGGATATATGGAAGTGCGTGACAATGGTGCACTGTGATGAAATGTGTAGAATATTTCAGTACACGAGAATAATGCAACGTCAGCGGGCTGGCCCAATGCAGCGTAATGTCCAGATTCCTCCAGAATGTATATAGGAAGATGGTCCAACGTAAATAGCCGTTGGACCTGGACCAGCATGGTTAAGTAAGTATCCTTATCCGGAATAACTCCGGTCGAAAGTTTAATCACCATAGATCTGGTCGAGTTGTATCCGTTAAAATTCGACGAAGCCAAAGCTTTATCTTGAAATCGATATATCAGAAAATCTGATAGATGCTGAATAGATACTCGATGTGGATCAATGTGGAAATGAGTTACTTCGACTGGTAGCAGCCCGAAGTGGAATCCCTTGTGGAAGAAACCTCGCGAGGAAATCAAATCATGTTTTAGGGAGATGATGTCGAAGCACTTGCACACGTGTCGAATAAGTGGAATAGGTGCGTTTGATAATGAAATATTTAATATTAAGAAATATTTTTGATGTTACCCAACCAAACCTTTCATTACGTGTAGTGCCTTATTCCCACCAATTGGAGATCAGTACAGTAGAAATTACATCACCTGATCATCCGCCAGGTGACGAGCTCCATGCATCTATCCTCCATTTTTTTCGACTGTACTGCACATACCGGCCTGTTAAGCCAGAGCGTGTGTGGAGGTCGGGTTGGGTACATCTTGACAATCTGACAATGGAAGCTTTGTTCTTGTAATAAATATAAACATGCTTAACTATTAAATGTTTATTGCCCAAAACTGTACCTTCCATTACATGTAATGCCAGACTCCCATCAGAGGTGGAAGAGACGCTCGGTTAACCCTCAGTTCGATGTATGGGGCATGCCCTCTGCCTTGATCTTGATCTGGTGTAGTATCTCTTTGATAATTTCCCATGTCTGTAAGAATTAACATGGGGATCTCAAAGTTATAAGCAAGACGGTACAAAGGTGTGGCAATGAAACTGCTGGGCTCACTGGAGTATTTCCCAAGTCTCTTGAAAAAGTTGTCAACTTGTTGATGTAATAAGCCACTGATGTGCTGTCTGTGGTTACTAGTCCAGTCTTGTGAAATTGTTCAGCTGATCAGGTCTTGAGTGCTGACCTGATAGCTAACATTTTCAGGACATTAAGTGCTGTCCATACCTACATTCTGTGCGGCTGAAAACAGACATGGGTTTGGCTCTTCGGTAATAAATAGTTTTAAAATCTTCAACAAAAATCCTGTAAAAGTATATATTTTCTGGGTGAGCATACTCGTGCCGCTATTTTAGGAGACACGTGAACTATGGAAGTTGAAAATAAAAGACGCGCAATCCTCCTTCAAATACCTTAAGACTTTTCTGTAAAACTCCATAAAATGTATGAAAACTGTTATATTCGACCCACCATACAGAGAAAACAAACGAAATTATGTTCTTGTTCCAACGGGCATTTTAAAATGGTAAAAAAAGAAACGTTGACTGGTGATTGCCACCGTCTCAGGTATGGATGAAGATGTTCAGGAATCGAAATCTGTGGATCCAGAGATAATGATTGAAGTCTAGAAGTCCAGACAGTTCTTCTAGAAGGCCCGCAAATGGCCGCCCACGACCAGATGAGAGAAGGACTGGAAATCTAGAAGGATGAAGGATGAATGGTTGTATTTGTACGAGTGCTGTTGGTTCCCGTCTGTTGGGGGTTTGTCAGTGACGCTCCGAAAGCCAAGCGTGCCGGAGCCCAGTGTGCTTGGCTGTTTCTGGGCGCTCTGAGCTTGGTTCTGTTTCTACTTCTGATTCTTCTTTTTCTGGGGCTTTCTGGAATCAGGATTTATACGGCTGGCCGACTGATTCAGAAAGCATGATGTCTTTTTCTCTCGAACATCTGGTATGTCGCGTTTGAAGAGAAGCTTGGAGGTGAATGGCTGCTGCATGAACTCCCGCTTGGATGATTCTAGTACATCGGTCTTCCGGAACTTAAGATATGCGGCTTTCCTAATGTGCATCATGGATACGTAGGTGAAGGCTGTTGCTTGCATCACATGAGGGTTAACTCTTTCCAGGGATTCAATAAATCCGAAGGAGGAAATCCATTTGCACGGCAGAGAACTTTGCTGCGCCCGTACCCTGAGCTTCCGTGACGTCATTCAGCAGCTTGCACATGGCTGAGAGGAACCAGTCTGTGCAAGAAGTAATCCTATGCTGGGATAAAATGTTCTCCATCAGTAGGGCCTGTTTCAGGGAAAACTGCAGTGGCGGTTTCGCTGATGTTACAGTCCTCCAACGTTGGCTTACTGGAAAGTAGTACCGAATGCAATTAAATTAACGCAACATTAAAAGGGTGGTGGAAAACGGTGCCGACCTACTGACAAGAAGTCATCTTACCCTGCAGACAAATATAATGACAGCATATTTCTAAAAACATCACAAGAACCAAAGTGATAGTTATGATGATTTGTATCCCAGCCACTCCTTTATTGTAGCTGTTCATGTGGACAAACTGAATGGCATCACCACACGGTCCCTAGCACCTAGAGTATTTATTGAATGCAGTTCGTATTCAGAACAAATACCTCTGAAGCCCGACGCCGACTAAGCGCTCCAATTGTTACGTCAACAAAACGAAACAGAAAGATGTGTGAGGTCAAGGATTAGCAATCAAATATTTATTTACAATACTAAAATCATATACAGCTTTCCTGAAAAAAACCCACAATGCTAAAATTAAGGAGATAGAGAAGGAAATTGACAACCTATTCCAGAAACTTCCATCTCCGAGTCAAACAGTGAATGAAGAATTGAACGAAAGAATTTAGAGCTTAAAGAATTGCGTGAAAAATTATTAGAAGGAGTAATGATTCGTTCTCGAGCAAAGTGGATTGAACAGGGTGAGAAACCCACTCGTTATTTCCTGAATTTGGAGAAAAGGAATTACACAAACAAAAATATTCCTAAACTATCCCTCCAAGACGGTAGAAGTGTAAGCTCCCAACAGGGTATTATGAACGAAATTTTTAATTTCTATAGTAATTTATATGCCAGCAGGGATGAAATACTTTTAGATTCTGACCTCCACGTAGACCTTGACAATACAGATTTTGATATCCCTAAACTCTCAACTGCCACGGCGGCCTCGCTTGAGGGAGAGATTACCATTTCTGAGGCCCTCTCTGCAATTAAGAAAATGAAAAACAACAAAAGCCCTGGGGTGTCTGGTTTTACTACAGAATTTTTTAAGTTCTTTTGGAGCGATATTGGCCTTTGGGTTGTGCGTGCAATAAATTGCTGCTTCCGTAAGGGAGAGTTGTCCCCATCCATGAAGGAAGGACTGGTTACTTTAATCCCAAAAGGAGATAAAGCCCGGGACCAGTTGAAAAATTGGAGACCCATTACTCTAGATGTAACATATAAGATCGCCTCTGCCTGCATCTCCGAAAGATTGAAAAAAGTTTTACCATCATTAATCCACGAGAATCAGAAAGGCTTCCTCTCATAAAGATTTATTGGTGAGAATATTCGGTTACTATATGACATTTTAGACTATAGTGAAGAAAATAATATAGATGGGCTTTTATTGTTGATAGATTTCGAGAAAGCCTTCGATTCAGTATCTTGGAAATTTATCGATAAAGTTCTGGTTTATTTCAATTTCGGAAATGACATTAGGCAATGGGTTGGCACTTTTCTAAAAAATATAAAATCGAGGATATGTCAAAATGGTAATGCTATTGGTCGAGGATGTAGGCAGGGCGATCCTATATCTCCTTACCTCTTCCTGTTATGTGCAGAGATTTTGGGGATACTGATTCGTAAAAATAAAAGAATTAAAGGAGTATTTATTCATAAAGAGTACAAGTTAGTCCAATATGCAGATGACACAGCTCTACTACTAGATGGATCAGAGGAGTCACTTCGTGAAGCTATAGATACACTTCAGTTCTTTGCTATGATTTCAGGGCTAAGAGTCAATATAGACAAAACCAATATTTTATTCTTTGGCCGCTCTAAAAAACAGAAGCCCATCTGTCCAGAATTACGATTGGCATGGTGTGATGACGCTTTTGACTTTCTCGGTATCACCTTCTGCCAAGATTTGAAGAAAATGCCGGAGGTAAATTATGCCAGAAAATACAAAGAGATTCGTAGGAATCTTGCAATGTGGAAAGGAAGAAATCTGACCCCCTATGGGAAGATTACTATAATTAAAGCCTTGCTAGTTCCTAAATTAAATTACTTATTTTTAGCCCTTCCTGATCCAAGTGAACATTTTCTAGACGAATGTGAGAAACTATTTTTTAACTTTGTTTGGAATGATAAACCGGATAAAATATCCAGAAAAGTGGCGGTTCAACCAATTGTAAAAGGGGGTTTAAACATGATCCATGTTGGATCTTTTATCAAATCTTTGAAGTTATCATGGATCCGAAGAATTTTTCGAAATCAGGCTCAATGGTCATCATTATTAGCAGATACTCAGGGTATTTCAACGCAAAGTTTGTGGACTCTTGGACCTGACTTTATTAAAATGATGGCACAAGTTACTACAAATGCCTTCTGGAAAGATGTATTTATAGCTTATGTGAGTTTTGCACAAAATTTGCGAGTACAAAGTATATTTGATGTCTTTACTCAGCCTTTATGGTACAATAATAATTTTGTTATTGGTAAAGAAAGTGTCTTCTATAAGGACTGGTACAATAATGGCATAATGTTGGTGTCTGATTTATTCGATGAAAATGGGTTTATCTGTTCTTATGGAAACATTTGTGAGACTTTCAATATTAAGGTTCCATATACACTGTTCTATGGTCTAAGGAATTGTATACTGGATTATGTCAAGCAGGTAAATCTGAATAGCAAATCCCATAAAAGGTATTATGGTCGTTTTCCACAGTTCTACTTACAAACTATATTGTCAGTAGAAAAAGGTTGTTCATTATATAATTCTGTATTTAAAAAACAGCTTCCTTTTCCTATTAAATTTGAACAGCGCTGGGAATCGAAGCTGGGATTGAGTGCAAATGATATTGATTGGTCTAAAATCTATACATTAAGCAAAGTAATTACTATGGATACTAAGCTTTGGTGGTTTAAATATAGAATACTGTCTCGCATATTGACATGCAGAGATTTGCTGTTCAAGATGAACCTGGTTGATAGCAATATATGCCTCTCCTGTACAGATAAAATAGAGACTATTACTCATTTGCTGGTTGAGTGCCCAAAGTCTATTGCTTTCAGAACGAGGGTGAAAGAATGGGTTACCAATACTACAACTTTAGAAATACATTTCACACCATGTACAATTATTTTTGGATTTACTGGCAAAAATATGCAGATTGTAAATTTGATCTCACTACTGGTTAATTTCGGTATTTTTAGAGCAAGTATAAATCACTCACAACCAATGTTGGATTGTTTCAAATGTGACTTGAAAAAATATTATATGGCGGAAAAGATAAATGCAAAGTTGGCAAGCAATATCACTAAATTTAATGACAAGTGGAACAAGTGGCTTAGCTTGGTATGATGTTTTATTTAAAAGCAGCTTTACAGATCCTGTTCAGTTGACAAGTGTCATAGCAGATACATAAACTTAATGAACATTGAATAGACATTTAATTAGTTTACGAATCACAGTCAATTTGTATTAAGACTGTTGTAATAGAACTGACCATGCAAATTGTAAACAATACAAGAATAGATATATTATTTTATTCATAAAACTGATTGGAAATAGCTAATAAGTTGCAGACTATATTATTAGGACTGCTATATATGTATGATAATCATACGATGTACATGTATGAGGACCTGAATAAAAAAAAAAAATTAATAATAAAAAAAAAAAAAATCATATACAATTTAAGTAAGGTTAATACAACAAATAAATGTGTGAAATATAGTCTTACTGTTCAATGCTATACCGGTGTGCACTTTACAGTTCTTGTTGACGCGCAAAAATCGCTCTTCTGTATACTGGTAATCCAACACTGCTCACTTGTTCACAATCCCAGTAAGTGTCCAATATCCGACGGTGTCAACAAATAGCGTAGACCATGCCGCAGCCAACATTCAATACACAGGAGTAAATAATCCAGCAGTCCGTTATTACAGGCAAATGTAACACAGTATAACACACACATAAAAAGCCAGTTTGAATTCCCTGCTGACTGACTGACTGAGCGCTATTTATACTCTGGTGCATTCCAGATCATTCTACCCAATCAAGAAGCTTCTAGAATACACAGCGTCACCGCATCATCTGACCTGATACAATACCGACGGTCACGGATGTACAAAGGGAAGCAATTTTACCAACGTCACGGCAGAGGGCATGACTGCTTGGGGGTCAGATCGAAGATTGTTAACATGGTGGATCAAAGGAAATTGACGCAAAACGGTTTCCAGTTCGATAAATGGACGGTCAAAATGAAATTAAAAGAGATGTACTGCAGAGTGACTATCCTAACATATTGACAGACACACGAGGCGCTCTTGTTGTATGATGTAAGATATATATTTCTAGTCCAAATGAATTGAAGAATCTGGTATGTTCTTCTGTGACGTCGATCATTCGCTATGACGTTGCCACAATCCATATTGTGATGACGCCACTCGCGATACCATTGTTGGCGGTCCAAATAACAAACGTCACAAGAGAACGTCATAATACAAATGTATCAAAATGTATATATTCGTAGCGTCGCAAGCTATCGTATGGCTGCAGGATAAATCTGACCCCCTCTACACTCCGCCCTCTACCGGTATGTCAGCAAAGTTGTTCCCCTTTACGTATCCGTGACCGTCGGTATTTACAACAACCTTCTAGAAAGCTCCAAGTGGCTGGCCCATAAAATAATACGTAAACGAGCTTGCGTCAGCTCTGTATTCTAGAAACACACACAATGTCTAATAATAGACTACAATACCATGACACTCCACCTCTTAAAAAAAGAAAGTTTCAAATCTGGAACTTACTTGACAATTCAAAACATATTGCAAAAAAATCTATATTACAACAGCAAAAATGTTGACAAACATATGCATATTATATGCGAGACAAACAATATGCAACCAAATTGTCCTTGCCCTTAATATGTCTGATTTCAATATTGTATTCTTGTAACATCAAACTCCATCTCAACAATCTTTGATTTTTGTTTCTCATCTTACTTATGAAAACAAGTGGATTGTGATCACTGAATACAGTAATTGGCAATGATGAGGAAGTAACATAAACATCAAAATGATATAAAGCCAATATCATTGCCATTCTTTCTCAATTGTAGAATAATTTCTCTGATGTTTGCCAAACTTACGTGAAAAATAGCATATTGGGTGATCTACACCATCTATACCTTCTTGTAACAAAACGGCACCAGCAGCAACATCACTAGCATCTACAGGCAGTTTAAAGGGTGAATCAAAATCTGGTGCTGAAAGAATTGGCGCGCTCTTGAGTATGGCTTTTAGGTTTTCAAAAGCTGATTCACATTTATCAGTCCAAACAAAACTTGCCCTTTTTCTTAGGAGGTGAGTTCAATGCTCAGTAATATCTGAAAAATTTGGACAAAATTTTCTGTAGTAACCAGCCATACCCAAGAAACGTATCAGTTGTCTCTTACATGTTGGTCTTGGAAATAGCGAGATAGCACTAACCTTAGCATCTCCAGGTTTTACCTGTCCCACAACATGACATAAGAATGTCACACGTGCATGTCCAAATTCACTTTTTCCAAGGTTGACTGTCAGCTTGGCGTCACTCAGTCGATTGAATAGTGCGCGAATTCTCTGTAGATGATCTTCCCATGTATCGCTGTAGACAATGACGTCATCAATGTAAGTTTCACATCCTTCCAAACCAGACGTCACACAGTTGATGAGATGCTGGAACGTGGCCGGAGAATTTTTCATTCCAAATGGCATGAATTTGTACTGGAACAGACCCTCCGCAGTGACGACTGCTGATATCTCCCTCGCACGATCTGTCAGTGGAACTTGCCAAAATCCTTTCAGAAGATCAATCTTTGACACAAACTTGGCACTTCCCACTTGATCAATGCAATCGGCAATGCGTGGAATAGGGAATGTGTCTGTTTTGGTCAGTGGGTTCACCTTTCTGTAGTCAGTACACATCCTGTAACTGCCATCTGGCTTCAGAACGAGGATACAAGGTGAACTTCAGTTACTATTACTTGGTTCAATGAAGTTATTGTCCAATAAATACCGAATCTCTTTTTTTCAGATATTTTAGTTTAATGGAATTCAAACGATATGGGTGCTGCTTCACCGGATTAGAATCTCCAGCATTGACGTCATGTGAAATTTTATCAGTCCGAGTAGTGATATCGGGAAACAAATGTTCATATTGACAGCAGAATTCGAAGTTCTTCCTGACGCGCTGGTTCGAGATGACACAAACTGGAATCCAAATTAAGTAGACTATCAGAGTTCTGTAATTTCGCCGCTATCATGGGCTCTTCACAAGTTTCATTATTATCAGGATGAGAACTACACTTACAGGGTGTACAGTACTGTTAGCGCTATCTCTGTCTATGTATAACTTTCACATATTTACATGACATAACTGTTTGTGTTTACGCCTGTCAGGAGTCTGAATCACATAACTAAGGTCACATAATTTCTTTTCAATGACATAAGGACCATAATATCTAGCCTTAAGTGGATTACCAGGAATAGGCAGAAATGCTAGTACCTTCTCACCAGGTTTGAAACTTCGTTTAAGGGCATATTTGTCATATGTTATTTTCATACATTTTTGTGCTGACTTTAAATTTGACATGGCCAAATCGCGTGCTTTAGTGTACGTGTTGCGAAAGTCCGACACATATTGTAAGAGACTACATCAGTCAAGATCACTGTCTAGGAACTTTTCCTTTAGCAGTTTAAGTGGTCCTATAACTTTATGACCAAAGACTAATTCAAATGGACTGAAGCCTAAAGACTCTTGAACCGACTCTCTAACAGCAAACAGTAACAAATCTATGCCTTCATCTCAGTCTCTCTCAGTTTCAAAACAATAAGTCCTAATCATGTTCTTTAATGTCTGGTGAAATCTTTCTAACGCACCTTGGCTTTCTGGGTGGTATGCAGATGATTTGTACTGCTTTATTCCCAATTCATGCATGACTTGTTGAAAAATTCCTGATTAGACTGAACGGACTGGGGTAGGCCGACAAGTGTGAAAAACTTAACTAAGGCCTTAACAATAGCTTTTGCCTTAATATTCCGTAAAGGAATAGCCTCAGGGAACCTGGCTGAAGCACACGTGACTGTTAACATGTATTGATTGCCTGACTTTGTTTTTGGTAATGGACCAACACAATCTATAATCACCCTACTAAATGCTTCCTCAAATGCAGGGATTGGTTGTAGAAGTGCTTATGGTATGGTTTGGTTTGGTTTGGTTTTCCTACCATTTGACATGTGTGGCATGACCTACAAAATTCCGTAAAATCTTTCTTTAAATTTGGCCAATAGAAATGATTTAGAATTTTGTAATATGATTTGTTAACGCCTAAATGTCATGAAAGGTGTTTCATGGGCTAGTCTGAGAATATCTGAACGATATGAATTTGGTACTACAATCTGATACTTAACTGCCCACTCATCATCAGGTGACACATCTGGCGGTCGTCATTTGCGCATAAGAACACCATTCTTACAAAAGTAACACACAGGCTCTTGAGTTACATCACACTCATCTACTGCTCTGTCAAACAACTTGGAAATGTCCTTGTCACTATGCTGTTCATTAACCAGCCGTGATTTTGAAATTTTGTCATTAGAACATTCCAATTTGCTATCAAAATGTAGCTTATCAGCCTCATCATTTAAACACACGAAAGTGTCGGCCAAACAAACGTCATCTTTAAGAGACTTTTCAGACTCCTCAGCCAATTTACTCATGGCTCTAGTAACTGCACAAGCAGGATACAAACTTTGAATTTCGTCTTCAACTGGATCATGAATCTGAGACTAGGACGCGCAGGTCACTAACCTGCTTGGGTATAGATCTTGAAAAGAGGAAACCACTGGGCTTTTGAAAGGCTTGAACTTGTTGTTTTCTTCTCAATTTAAAACAATTAGTTATTAAATGACCTTCCTTCTTACAATAATTGCAATCGGGAGATTTATTTTTAGTGTTAGAGTGGGTGACTGAGATTTTGTGTTTGACCTTTGACCTTTATAACTGGGGTTAAATGTGTTAGGCCCTGAGAAAGAACTGGGTTTGTTACCTGAGAGATTAGACTGGAATGAACTTGGCCTAACAGCATTGACAAATGATAATTTTTGTGTCAGAGCGTATTCGTCAGCAAAACGTGCTGTCTGATCTAAAGTGTTGGCATTCCTTACATCAAGAAATATTCCAATTTCACCATGGATCTACCTTTAAATTCCTCTACCACCATAAGCTGTCTAAGGCTTTCAAATTGGTTGTCAATTTTAACCGAGACACACCACCTATCAAATAACTGTTCTTTTGAACGAGCAAATTCTACATGAGTCTGAGAGTTTTCTTTTTCACAACTACGAAACATGTCTTTAAGCTTCAGGAATTAATTCATAATCTTTATGGATCAAATCCTCCACTATATCATAACTTGATGCATGCTCTACCGTCAATTGAGTGTAAATGTCCCCTGCCGTGTGTGAAAGTCTCAGTTACTTGCCGAAGGGCGGTGGTTCTCTCCGGGTACTCCGGCTTCCTCCACCAACCAAACTGACTGTCACCATATGAGTGAAACAAACTTGAGTGTGACATTAAGCCAAATTCTCTCCCTCCTCCCTCCGGATCAAAACAATTTAAAGAAGTAAACTCCAATTTTCTTTTGGCCAGTTTAAATTTTCAGCAATTTTCTCAAAATGTGAAAAATATTTATCAACTTCTTTTTCCTGAAATGATGGGACGAGACGGTTTTGACGAGCCGCATCAAATCTTGATTGTGATTGTACTTGCACCTGTTTGCGACTGTAATTCCATATGCTTCATTTCTAACTGAAACTGTCTTTCTTTCTCTTTCTCTCTTTCCTCTTTTTCTAACGTTTCTCTCTCTAGTTTTTCCTCGTTTTCTAACTTTTCCTCTCTAATTCTATGTCTCTTTGTTTCTCTAATTTTCTCTCTCTAACTGAAACTGTCTTTCTTCCATTTCTCTCTCAAATTCTAATTTCTATAATTCCAGCTGATGTTGCAATTCTAATTTTCTTATCTCCAATTCATCAGCTGTTTCCTCAGTTAAATCAAAATCACTTTCATCCCAAATTTGTTTGCTAACAAAATGTTTAATAATGAGTTTCTTAATTTCTTGCTTTCTCAAAGATGTTTTAACTTTAATTTGTAGGAATTTACACAGAGCGAACAAATCCTCTTTGCGTAGAATACCTCCCGACTAGGCTTTGAGACAAACTGTGCTGGGTCAAATGACATGCTGATAGTGTACTCCCTGACACAAATTCAGACAATGTTGTAAAGCTGTATCAATTTGCAACTATGTGGCAAAGCTGCCAGCTGATCAATAATGTAAACAAACTCTACCGGACGCCAGGCCCCCAATTTCTGGTACGTCAACAAAACGAAACAGAAAGATGTGTGAAGTCAAGGATTAACAATCAAATATTTATTTACAATACTAAAATCATATACAATTTAAGTAAGTAAAATTAATGTGTGAAATATAGTCTTATTGTTCAATGTGCACTTTACAGTTCTTGTTGACGAGCAAAAATCGCTCTTCTGTATAATGTTATATTGTTCACAATCCCAGTAAGTGTCCAATATCCGGCGGTGTCGACAAATAGCGTAGACCATGCAGCAGCCAACAGTCAATACACAGCAGTAAATAATCCAGCAGTCCGTTATTACAGGCAAAGGTAACATAGTATAACGCCCACATAAAAAGCCAGTTTGAATTCCCTGCTGACTGACTGAGCGCTATTTATACTCTATGAGTAATACCAGATCATTCTACCCAATCAAGAAGCTTCTACAGTACACAGCGTCACCGCATCATCTGACCTGATACAATTTACAACAACCTTCTAGAAAGCTCCAAGTGGCTGGCCCATAAAATAATACGTAAACGAGCTTGCGTCAACTCTATATTCTAGAAACATCCACAATGTCTAATAATAGACTACAATACCATGACACAATCTCCACCATGTTTACAAGTCTCAAAACTACAATGGCAATGATTTGCACAGAGGGCAAACCTCGGGGACAAAGCGTCCACGATCAGAATCTCACCACATACAGGCAACAACTTAAATACATGCAACATTACAAGGGAGGAGGAAAACGATGGTGGCGAACTGATAAGAAATCCTATTAAACCAACAGGCAAATATATTGACTGCATACGTGTTGGGGCGTTTCACTGTATCGTTCAATGACTTACGTTGGTGCTCCAATACTGCCAGTAGCCGCTTCCACTCTGGTGAAGATAGAAAAGTTGATGGTGTTTTCAGTTCTTTGGGTTGAGGCGATATGAATGCCATAGCACTCGGTCATCTGATGAGTACAAAGATTATCTGTGTCAAAGTGTGTTGGGGAGTTAACCACAGGAGTACGGGAACGAGATGATATAAATGCCATAGGACTTGTTTGACGTCCCCTCTTTCTTAAAACATCCGGATCCTGGTCTTTGTCTGGCAGGGGTACCAGTAACAATTGCTAAAATGCCGCTACCTTGGTCTTTAATATGAGCACGCGCTTGGTTTCTGAATCCGTGTCGGATGTTGACAACTGTGTGTAGTCATCTGATGAGTTCGAAGATGATCTGTGTCAACATTTGCTTGTTGGGGGGTTACCACAGGAGTACGGGAACGCTGACGTTCATGCTTCCGATTCTTCCTAGACTCGCTACTGTCCCGGTGTCTCATTCTGCGGTCTACCGACTGATCTCGATGATGCCAATGGTGATCCAAAGATCTACTGCACCAATAGCTCCGTGAACTTCTCTGTTTCGGGGATCTATGCCAGGTACGTTCTGGTCTCGTCCGGTTCCGATCTTTTAACTTACCGCCGTGGGATCCTTGGCTTCATCCCTGGTCCGGTATTTTGTCTTGTCTGGCTTCTCTGAGGTTGGCCTCTTGGTCTTGTCCCCGGTCCGGTCTTTAGGTTTGCCTTGCTTGTTAGATTTGTCCAGAGATCGATTTTGACCTTGTCCCGGGTCCGGTCCGAATCCTTGAATATTTGAGGAGGTTCAATTGAAAGATTGTGCGATTCACTCCGGGTCGGGGTAGGTTTCCATTCTCGGTTCCTACTATTGCTAGGTGATGATCGGTAATGACTACTCTCGGAGTTAGGTGATGGAGACACTTTATGGTCGGCCCGACTTCCTGCTTGGCTATCGGCAGAACTTATTCGACTAATGCAAGGCTTCTAGAGATATCGGATTGAATTGCCAGTCGACATGCACCAGATTTCGCTATTAGATCGCCGTATTTACCCTAGACAACTCGACTACTTTATGAAAACGTACGAAGATGCCACCTCTACACCATATGGTCGTCTCTTCATCGACCTTTAACCAACTACTTCTGCAAGTCGAAGAATGAGGAAAATTGTACTCACGGATGGTATAACTTGTAAACCTAAGGTGACTGAAAAGCTGGGGATGGGCTATACACACGAACAACTCCGCTCTAGTTCAAACAAGTCGTGCCACACCAGGGTCAGGATCAGACCATGGATAACAAGAGCCCAAGGGGCTTCAATATACGCCCGTATATCTGGAATTACATTGATCCAAATTTCAAGGTTGTTTAATAGCCTTGATTCCAATTGGTAGCTAGTAATCCAGAGAAAGGTCTACAATTTTGTGCTTCTGAGAATGTAACATATATCACATCTTATATTGAATGATAAACTAAAATGGGCTTAACTCTTGGTAACTAGTTGACCTTGAAGCGAGAAGTTCATGGAGGACCCCTCTCCCCATTGAATTAGTAAATGTATGGTTTTTATGTCACAACAGTTTAACTAAATGTAGCTGTTTCAAACATGGAAGACAACTCCACAGGACAAATGCCATATACATGTAGGGAAGAGAACTCTGAATATTCCAACCTAACACATATAATCAGCTAAACTTGATTCAGTTTTGGGGGACTGTGACCCTGACCTTTGACAAATTGATCTCAAAATGTATGACTCCTCTTTGCCATGCGAGTAAGGTATACTCAAAATTTGGTACCAATCACCTTGAAACTAGAGATATCACATGGACAGCAAGTGTTAATGGATGAATGGACAGAACGCAACATCGCATTACACGACCTCGTCTTAGACAGGCATATGAAAATGTGACTTTTAATGATTTCTTGATTTTGGGGTAACAGTGACCTTGGTACATTTTGGTACTGTATGTAACACAGCATGTCCCTCTAATGTATCTACTGGCAGAAAAAAGTTATTTTTGATGATTTCCTGATTTTGAGGTCACAGTGACCTTGACATTTGACCTGACCTAAATTTTGGTACATGACACATCGTCTTCCCTCAATGTATCAATGGACTCAAAAAAATCAGATTTTTATGAATTTCATGATTTTGGGGGTCACAGCGACCTTGATGTTCGGCCTTGTCCTACATTTTGGTATGTGACATGTCCCGTAATGTATCTACTGATACAAAAAAAATTTTTTTTAAAGATTTCTTGATTCTGAGGTCACAGTGACCTTGACTATTGACCTTGACCTAAATTTTGGTACATGACAAACCGTCTCCCCGTAATTTCTCAACGGACACAAAAAAATCATGATTTTTTTACAATTTCACGATTTGGGGTCACAGTGACCTGGACCTTTGACCTACATTTTGGTATGTGACACATCGTGTCCCCCTAATATATCTACTGACACAAAAAAAAGTTATTTTTAATAATTTCCTGATGTTGGGATCACAGTGACCTTTGACCTTGACCTAATTTTTGGACTACGACACTTCATTTCCCCCTATTGAATCCACTCACAAAAAAAATTGTATGTTTTAATGATTTCCTGATTTTTAGGTCAGACTGACCTTTGGCCTTGATTCTGGGGTCACGGTGACCTGACTATTTCACCTGGATCTAAATTTTGGTACATGACAAAACGGCTCCCCATAATTTCTCAATGGACTAAAAAAATCATGATTTTTAACAATTTCACGATTTTGGGGTCCCAGTGACCTTGACCTACATTTTGGTAGGCGACACATCGTGTCCCCCGAATGTACCTACTGACACACAAAAAAATGTTATTTTTAATAATTTCCTGATTTTGGGGTCAGTGACCTTTGACCTTCAACCTATTTTTTTGGTATGTGACACTTCATTTCCTCCTATTGAATCCACTCACAAAAATTAGAAATTATTAATGATTTCCTGATTTTTCAGTCACACTGACCTTTGACCCCTGACCTCGACCTATATTTGGGATCGAACTCATCGTTCCCCCCCTAGGGCATCCACTCACCAAAAATTAGAACTGTAGATAGAAAAATGTCAATGATCAATGATTTCCTGATTTTAGGCAACTGTGACCTTTGACCTCTGACCTCGACCTCAACTTTGGTACGCGACACATCGTCTCCACCTAGCGTATCCACTCACAAAAAAATGCAACTGTGGATAGAAAACGTTCACAGATATAGACCGGACACGAGCACTTCAGTGATTTCCTTTTTTTAGGCCAGTGACCTTTGACCTCTGACCTCGACCTTCATTTTGGTACGCGACACATCGTCTCCCCGTAGGGTATCCACTCACCAAAAATTGGAACTGTAGATAGGAAACTGTCCCAGATATAGACCGGACACGAGAACCGGACAGACGCCCCGACGCTAGGACGGACAGACGGTCAGACGCTAGGACGGACAGACGGACGGAAACCGCCATCACATAATACGTCCGCCTTTTTGGCGGGCGTATAAAAATGAAAAGAAACGATGAAAATAACATATTGTTCAGATGGTGAGAGTGATTACGAAGAAAGCGTTTATCCTAGAGAGATCAAAGTGCGATTTAATAATCTTCCTTGAGATATCATGTCCAGACGGCGCTGACGACGACAATACACTTCGGGCAAAATTTGTCTTAGGGGTAATAACTTGTACTGCTGCTTTACTCTCGTCAGTGAAAAGTAGCCAGAATTTGCTCATCTTATTATTGTACCGCAAAGCCAATGTTAAATAAAGATTGAATGATTGACTTTTACCACTCTGGGTCGCAGATACTCCAAGCATATCACCAAAAATTGCAAAAACAAACGAATGGCTATTTTGTAATAAATACTCCTAATATTTTTTGACAAATCTCTTCTCTGTGAAAATTCAGCATTTTCTTTCTCAATGTAATGACTTTTGAAGGAAACAAGAGGTAACTAGATTTTTTGGTTTACAAACGCAACACCAAGGAAATATTTAGTCCGACCGAACACCTTTGACAGAAGGGATACATGTATGCAGTAGACCATGCCTTCTAGAAATAGCATCAGGCTGATTTGATAGGCCTGGTATTGGCCTCGCAACAGGGCTGATTTCAAATGAACTACATTATCAGCACTCACTTTTTAATGGGCTTATGCCTATTAGTGTAGCGATCTGTTTCCACTCGATTCACGATCTTACATTTTAAGGAGACAAATCACAGAAAAGACATCTTAGTTAAGATAACTTTTCTTATCACACCATACATCTGGTAAAAATAAATCTTATTTAAGATAACTTTTCTTATAACAAGATATATCTAGTAAAATCAAATCCTATTTAAGATAATTTTTCTTAAAATAAGATAAATCTGGCAAAATGGGACAAACTAAGAAAACATTTCTTGTTTTAAGGTAATTTATCTAGAATTGAGGTAAAAAAACTTATTTAAGTACCCCATTTTTGGCAGTGTATGGTCTCCAATGAGTAGGCATGGTAGAGTAATTGGGGTTTCTGTTTTCATTATCTTGTATAAATGTACATGCGGAAATTATAAAAGCTGGTTCATGAAAATGTTCTGCTTACATCATGGCATATATGTGATTGAAGTCAGAAGGCATTACCAAGATGTGCATGTTCATGTAGACTTCAATGGGATTATGGGAGTTAATTTTGCGCTCCTGAGAGAAGAGAAATTTAATGTCAAATATTCAATATTTGTCATGTATCGAATGAACAAACAATGGAACTGTTATCAAGAGTGCCAAAACACATGTTTTATTTCACAAAAATAGATATATTCAGTACCAGCACCATAATTAGTATTTTGTCATACATTTCCAGCATAGAATCCAAATGTAGCACTGGCTGAAGTGACCAATTCACAGTCAGAATTCCATCGGATATCCAGTTCATAATTAACAATATATATGTAGGAAAATAATGTACATTGAAACCTGTTTTGCAAGATGTTGGTATTCACAGGAGAAACTCAACTGTAGGAGAAATTATACCTCAGGTGGGGCCTTCTTCTTTACTACATGTGAGACCAAGGCCCCGGTGCCAAACCACTCACCAGATGTAGTTGTTGGGAAAGTGCCAGACAGGCAATATTTGCCGAACCCGTTTACCATAACCAACAAAATAATTTGATTCTATGTCAACTTCTCTTTCATAAAACAAGTTGTTTATGAGTGACTGTCCATTTTTAGCTTTGCAAGACATCTCAACTCAGACGATAGGGGTAAAACTGTCCACTGCTCTGCGTGTAGTAGTCGTGTGGTGCTGTGACGCGTAATCGGTGTTCTGATCGATGCAAGATGGCGGTGATGTGGACAGTTTTACCCCCTCATCTGAGTTTAGATGACTTGCAAAGCTAAAAATGGACAATCACTCATAAACAAGGTGTTTTATTAAAGTTAAGTGGACATAGAATAGAATTATTTTAATGGTTATATGGTCAACGGGTTCAGCAAATATTGCCCGTCCAGCCGTTTTCCAACAACTACATCTGGTGAGTGGTTTGGTGCCGGGGACTTGTTCTAACGAAGTATAGAAGAAGACCCCACCGGAGCTAGAAAAATTACAGATGCTGCATTTCCATCAAACCTCTTTCACTTCTTTTGTGAAGACATACAATACAAATGTATGTGAGCTTGAAAACACCAGAATCTTCACAAATTTTGAGGTTACACAATTTTGCTTGTATGTATATATCTAAAATTTCCTCACCTATTTTATATCTAGTTCACTTTTGTTTTAGTAGATCACTAATTGTGCACACTGGCCTTCAAGTATCTCAATTTAATTTCAACTATCGGATCACATATCAGACACTTACATGTATGTGACCTATCTCCTAGACTCTCCCAGTGCCAAAACATATATGATGTCAAAACAACAAGATGTCCATTTCAACATGTTCGTATCATTCAATAAAATATCAAATCCTAGGAAAAGGAATTCAAAACTTTCATCTTCCAATTCATAAATGTGTTAACTTTTATCCCAAGTCTCAAATGTTTGGTCATGTCAGATCATGTTTGATACCACTGCTACTCTCTTTTCTCCAGTTGAAGCTGTGCCTGCATGAGCCAATGGAAATATGGTCATCCCTATTTTATTGTATATATAATATTTCTGGTATGTTACAAATAAATGAAAATAAAATATTCCAAAATAAATCATGAAAAATACAAGATATCTGATTGGATACCCTAGTACTGGTGATTAATCATGTCAACATAATACAATAACATTTTAATATACCTACATGTATAACAATATAAATTTGAAAAAGTAGAAATTTATTTGATTTTTCTCCCCTACAAGTTAGTGGTGGTTAGCTATTGATGCTCTAAGATAAATTCATCATTTGATTAATAGCTCATTGTGTATATCTTTCTAAAATACCAGATTCGCAAAAAAAATCAATATAGGTGTAGTGTAGGGAGCCACCGAGGTTCAGTTCAAAACATTTCTTAATTACATCATATAACATACATAACAAGGTAAGGGCTACCACTGTCCGTCATATGTTGCAATCTGTAACATACTAAATGCATCGCAGCCCGGTTTATAAAAAAATAAAATAGCCCAATGGGCTCCAATACCCCTCAGCTATCATCTATTGTCTGCACTCAGCAATCATGCATTGCATAAAATGTATTTTTAGAACTTTGACAACATCATGTAGGTTAACAAAAATGTGATCTAGTAGGGTTGACTGCAGTTTTTCTCATTTTCGAAATACATAGAAATTGTTCAGCCAGGTCAGCTTTTGCCAAGGTCTTAATTAATGGGGAAAATTTTGCACCGAGGTTCGGATAGAGCATGACCGAATTCTTAGCTCTAAATATACTCTTCTATCTAGCTCATAATCACATCAAGTAATTTGATCTTGGAAATATAGACTAAGGCCAGTCATCTTCAGCAATTTTCTGGTTTATTCTAACTTAATTGCATATGAAACATGAATTCAGGGATCTTAGACTTAACATATATAATTTGACCTTTATAAAATAGCTCAAGGTCAGTGACATTCAATAGACTTCAGGTCCAGGCATATATGGTATAAATTTGGACACTGTAGATGTCATCATTCATGAAATATTTTACTAAATAGAATCTGATATAGATAAAGTAGGTCAAGGTCAGTCATCTTCAGCACAACTCTGGACCATTGCCAGATGTATACGGTAATTCCCCTAATAATTCAATCACCGGAAGTGCAAAAAAATGGCTTATATCTGAAAATATTCTTGATGGCACCATCTACAAGGTGTCACGTTTTGTCATTTTATGGCTTTTCTTCAATTTGAATGAAGAATGGGAATGTTACTTTTTCTCTGTGTTTGAATAACAGAGTTGAAAATGAACTTCCTGTGATTGAATTATTAGGGGAGTTACCGTACATAGTATTAATTTGGAGAGCCTAGCTAGATTTCTTCATGTTATATCATAATAAACAGTTTATGACCTTGAAAAAATAGGCCAAGGTCTGTCAACTGGGATAGGCTTCTGGTCAATCACCAGTTGCATATGTGATATGAATTTGAAGACCCTAGCTTTAATCCATCAAACAACAAAGCAAATACTAGAATTTGACCTTGATAAAATAGGTCAATGTCAGTCATTTTCAATAGGCTTCTGACCCTTCACCAGATGCATATGTGGTATGAATTTACAATTCCTGGCTATAATCTTTCTTGAGATATCGTGTTCACAAGAAAGATGGGCAGATTGACAGACGAACAGACGCTGATGGGGTAGTAACCATGACAACAGTTTTAAAATAGTAATCTCCCAATCTATATAACATTCCAATCAAAACATGCATGTATTAAATACATGTGCAATGTAAATAGTAAAAGATATTTACAACAAAAATGTATCTGTACAAACACCTGCCCAGCTATATATTCAGTCTCCCTGTTCATCAACACTAACGGGGGGGGGGGGAGGAGAATGACTATTCCTTTTATGTGTAACATGTTGAAGTTTAACAAGGATCCAATTCCATACATTTGTAACATGAAGAGGACCCTGGCCATGATAATGAACGAATCATCAACATTTTATAGAAGAAATGCCGCAATGGTGACACCAACCAAGTTTTGTGACAATCAGTTGATAACTGCAGAAACTTGGGAATCAAAGTTGTTCAGACCTGAATGTTGCCCAGCATAGAAAGCTGAAATCAACCCAGAACTTCAGAATGCATTGATATAGTACTGTACTACATTTCCACATATACTGTAATATGAAGATCTGAAATTTCAGGCCTCTACTGGCGATTGGCTCTGTCACATTACATCACTCTCAGATCTGCCAAGTTTCATGGAACTTTCTTGAGTTACAAGAAATCTGCTCTGATCCCATGGAAAATCTTTTCCGAAAATAACATGGGATAAATGTTAGTCTCAAGGAATTAAATCCAGATATTTAATACAGAGTAAATAGAGATGTCAAATTACAAGAGAAAGTCTCACGGAATTCCGATCGATACCATAACTTAGCAGCTCTGCACTCTTGCACAGATTGTGAAGTTGTAAACCTGCATTTGATGTACATTTGGCTAATGACAATTGATTCCTTGATTCCCATCAGCCTGTTTTTCAAAAGTGATGCGGGCGGGGTCTTACTTTTCGTTATTCAATACTCATTATTTAAAATAAATGCCCGAGATCATTTGTTGGTCATATTTGAGAATGTTTAAACAAATAAGTTACCTCCCCTGATGGGATTTTCCATGGGAGCATACTATTTTCATCAATTTTTCCATTTCCATCGTCAGATTTCAAGTGTCTTTGAGGTTGTTGAACAGAATGAGGATGCCTTAAACATTTTACTAATTTCAACGTGTTCAAAGCAAAAAGACCTGCTTAGAAAGTGCAACAAAGTAGGAAAATTGCAAATAATGAAAATAAATGAAAATAATGACAACAAGAGCCCAAGGGGCTTCAATATACGCCCGTATATCTGGAATTACATTGATCCAAATTTCAAGGTTGTTTAATGGCATTGATTCCAATTGGTAGCTAGCAATCCAGAGAATTTTGTGCTTCGGAGAATGTAACATATATCACATCTTATATTGAATGATAAACTAAAATGGGCTTAACTCTTGGTAACTAGTTGACCTTGAAGCAAGAGCCGAGAGCTCACATATTGAATTAGTAAATGTATGGTTTTTATGTCACAACAGTTTAACTAAATGTAGCTGTTTCAAACATGGGAGACAAATGACATATGCCATATACATGTAGGGGAGAGAACTCTGAATATTCCAACCTAACACATATAATCAGCTAAACTTGATTCAGTTTTGGGGAACTGTGACCTTGACCTTTGACAAATTGATCTCAAAATGTATGACTCCTCTTTGCCATGCGAGTAAGGTAAACTCAAAGTTTGGTACCAATCATACCTTGAAACTAGAGATATCGCATGGACAACAAATGTTAGTGGATGAATGGACTGAATGCAACATTGTATTACATGACCTCATCTTCGACAGGCATATGAAAATGTGACTTTTAATGATTTCTTCATTTTAGGGTCCCAGTGACCTTGACCGTTGACCCACATTTTGGTATGTAACACATGTCCCTCTAATGTATCTACTGGCAGAAAAAAAGTTATTTTTAATGATTTCCTAATTTTGGGGTCACAGTGACCTTGACATTTGACCTGACCTAAATTTTGGTACACGATACATCGTCTTCCCTTAATGTATCAATGGACTAAAAAAAAATCAGATTTTTATGAATTTCATGATTTTGGGGGTCACAGCGACCTTGATGTTCGGCCTTGACCTACATTTTGGTACGTGACACATCATGTCCCCGTAATGTACCTACTGATACAAAAAAATTTTTTTTTAAAGATTTCTTGATTCTGAGGTCACAGTGACCTTGACTATTGACCTTGACCTAAATTTTGGTACATGACAAACCGTCTCCCCGTAATTTCTCAACGGACACAAAAAAAATCATGATTTTTTTTTACAATTTCACGATTTTGGGGTCAGTGACCGTTGACCTTGACCTACATTTTAGTAGCTAACACATCGTGTCCCCCGAATGTACCTACTGACACAAAAAAAAATGTTATTTTTAATAATTTCCTGATTTTGGGGTCGGTGACCTTTGACCTTCAACCTATTTTTTTGGTATGTGACACTTCATTTCCTCCTATTGAATCCACTCACAAAAATTAGAAATTATTAATGATTTCCTGATTTTTCAGTCACACTGACCTTTGACCTCTGACCTCGACCTACATTTGGGATGCAACACATCGTTCCCCCCTAGGGCATCCACTCACCAAAAATTAGAACTGTAGATAGAAAAATGTCAATGATCAATGATTTCCTGATTTTAGGCAACTGTGACCTTTGACCTCTGACCTCGGCCTCAACTTTGGTACGCGACACATCGTCTCCACCTAGCGTATCCACTCACAAAAAAATGCAACTGTGGATAGAAAACGTTCACAGATATAGACCGGATACGAGCACTTCAGTGATTTCCTGTTTTTTAGGCCAGTGACCTTTGACCTCTGACCTCGACCTTCATTTTGGTACGCGACACATCGTCTCCCCGTAGGGTATCCACTCACCAAAAATTGGAACTGTAGATAGGAAACTGTCCCAGATATAGACCGGACACGATAACTGGACAGACAGACAGACAGACAGACGGACAGATGGACGGAAACCGCCATCACATAATACGTCCGCCTTTTTGGCGGGCATATAAAAAGGGCGGTAGGTAAAATGACGTGGGCGGCTGAAGGGAAACGAGGAATCAAGTGTGGATGGCCTTATAAAAGAGTAGTTATTGTGGCAATCTATCACTACATCATAAATCTCATTATCGGGTGGGAATGAGAGTATTATGAATATATCTGTCAGTTTCACAGCACTTCGAGCTAGATAAACAGTAAACCCCTCCTCATCATTATATATTATGATCCCACAATGCACATTTACAATGTAGAAGTTCTGAAAGCGTCGCAAGAATATGTTGATAAAATTATTTTTAAAAAAATATTAAAAAATTGTGAAATTGTTAATATAATTTGAGTTAATAAGTTAGTAATCAGCACTGAACATGCGGCATAACATGCTCCACAATTGATAAAATATAACATATTCATAAAAAATACATGAATTCCGATCGTCTCAATATAATGTCGTAATAACACCATCTTCAATACACCAAGCCAATATCTACGTTCCCAATTTGTAATTGCCTTGATATATCAAACCCCTTTCAATGTTCAAAGAACTTATCAATAGATACGAGTCATCGAATCCATTTGAACAGGTGTCGTAGAACAATGTTATTGATTGGCTGACCTATACTTCGGGCCAGCACAACCACCACATTAGGAGGAATGACGATCAGATTGGTTCATCTCTTCGGACATGAAATTTACAACTCAGATTTTGAACAAGGATGGTGGTCAGCAATCTCAGTAAACTCAGATATAATATCACGGAATATTATATCTGAATTCAGCCCTATATCAATCCCATGCGAATTTGAAACTATATTTGTTAGCCTATCAGGTGGCTAGCTTGTTGAAATCACGTTCACAGTAATTACACACGGTAGCATGTAGACTAATATATAAACATTATCGGGAAACAGTATCCAAATATGGTACCATTTCCAGATGGTCTGCATGGTAAACGGTGAAGATCAAAGAGTTTAAAGTCTGGCTTTGTTAGGGGGTAGAAAATATCAAAAGATTGTGCTGCGCGAAGATGTTATTCTCCGTGAAGTAAACGTCAAACATTGTCAGAGAGAAAAGTCAGAAATTGTCGTGATTGGCTTATAATATTATGGGGTCTC